>VDFB02322526.1:213338-260392 GCA_007258455.2 Sequoia sempervirens
AGATTCGTCATTCTTTCTCATCTTTCAACCAGTAACCATGGGGGTACATACTAGTTTAGAATCTTCCTTTCCAAAAAATTTCAATATTTCCTTGACATACTCTGACTATGAAATAAAAATACCTTTACTTTTTTGATTGATTTGTAGCCCAAGGAAGAAATTCACCTCCCCAAACATTGAAATTTCAATTTTTTTCTACATCTCTTCTATAAACTTCTTACATATAGCTTCATTTCCTCAAAAAATAATGTCAACATACACAACCATAATCAAGATTTGATCTTTTTCAAATTTGAAGTAAAGATTACTATTTGCAATACCTTTATTGAATCCTTGTTGTAACAAGTACCTATCTAACATTGCATACCAAGCTCTAAGAGCTTTCTTCAATCCATGTAATTCCTTCTTCAACCTACAAACCATAGTTGGCTTATCTAATAACTAAAATCCTTCTAATTGTTCTATGTATACCTCTTCTTCCAATTCACCAATCAAGAAAGCACACTTCATATCCATTTGATATACTTTGAAATCTTTATGTGTTGCAAAATCCAAAAACATCCTACTAGCTTCAATTCTTTCCATCGAAGAAAATATCTCCTCAAAGTCTATTCCTTCTACTTGTGAGTAACCTTTACATACAAGCCTTTCCTTGTTTCTTACCACTTCACTCTCATTTAATTTGTTCTTGAATACCCACTTAGTTTCAATTACATTCTTGTTTGTTGGCCTTGGGACAAGTTCCCAAGTCTGATTCTTCTCAATTTGCATTAATTCTTCTTCCATAGTCTTGATCCAATACTCATCCTTGCATGCTTCAATCACTATTTTCGGTTCACTTTAAAAATTAGACATAGATTTACCAATTCTTTAAAAACTTTCCTTCTTGTCATTACACATTTTCTCTCATCACCAATGATCTTTTCTTTAGAATGATTCTTCTACACATACTTAGGAGTTTTAGAAATCATTTTTGGAGCTTCTTCCTCTTCAATTTGCACTTTTTTTCCCTTAGATTTTTCTTTTTCTTTGCAAGTATACTTGTCTTATTCATATCCATCTATTACCACTAAATTCTTTGTTAGGTCTTCATCAACCTTGACACTTACACTCTCAACAATATTTCTTAGTCTCTTGTTGTAACATTGATAAGCTTTTGTTTTAGTAGAATATCAAAGGAAGATACCTTCATCAAACCTTTCATCAAATTTTCCTAAGTTTTCTTCATCCTTTATAATATAGTGTTTTCTTCCAAACACTTTGAAGTATTTGATAGTAGGAATCCTTCCATACCATAGCTCATAAGGATTCTTTATGTTGTTTTCTCTTGTGTTCACTCTATTATGTATATAAACAACAATATCAATTGCTTCTCTCTAGTATACTTTCAATACATTTTCTTCTTTCATCATTGTCCTTGCAACTTCTTGAACAATCATGTTCTTCCTTTCAACCACTCCATTCTATTGAGGAATCCTAGGGAGAGATATGTGCCTCTTTATTCCATGATTCTCACAAAAGATATTGAACTCATTGGAGGTGAACTCTCCACCTTTTTCAGACCTCAAACATTTTATTTTCATATCCATTTCATTCTCAACCATAGCTTTGAGTGCTTTAAACTTATTTAGGGCTTCTAATTTTTCTTTGATAGAAGTAACCAATGTCATTCTAAAATAATCAACAATCAATAGCATGAAATACTTGTCACCTTGAAGACGTATTAATCTAGTAGGACCACAAAGATCTGTATGCACCAATTCCAACAATCTAATAGAAGGCTATTCTTTAACTTTGAAACTTCTTCTTGCTTTTTTTTCAACTTGACATTCCTTACATACAACATTGATAGGCTTTGTAATCTTTATCAAATATCTCACAGCTTAAACTAAACTTATTCTCAATAGGCTATCAAAATTGATGTGACACATTCTCATATGCCATAGCTAACTCTCATTTATCAGAGTCATGAAATAATAACCATCAACACCTTTGAGTTGATAGACATTTCCATATGTCCTTCCAACAACAATCACAGTTTCAAATCCTTTTCTAATCTCACAACCATCATCTAAAGCATAAGATTGTATCCATTTCTACACATTTTTCCATCACTCAAAAGGTTGTGTCTTCAACCCTTAACATTAAGAACAACATCAATGTTATGATTTCCATCAAAACTAATTGAACCTTTTCCACATAACTTATCAAATGTATCATCACGAAATCTAACAAGTCCTCCATATTTTTCAATTTTAAAAAACTTACTCTTATCACTAGTCATATGATTATAGCATCCACTGTCAATGATCCAGTAGTTCTTCTCCAGTCTAGCATGAAAATTAGACACCAAGGTGCCTTCAGTTTTAGCATTTGCTTTCAAATCCCTTTCCTTCAAACATCTCTCAAAGTTAGCAGAATTAGTTTAATCTTTTAAATCCATGAACAAGAATTCACCATCCTCATATCCATAATCATATTCATTGTCAAATATACTTGCATCTTCTCTAACATAGTAGCTTTTCTTAATTATTTTAGCTTTGTTCTCCCTATTTTTGTTATTCAAAGCTTTGTTTGGATATCTAGAAGCATAATGACCTATCTTTCCACAACTAAAACATTTGAAAGGAAACTTACCACTATACTTCCTAGTATCATTTTTCAATCTTCTCACAAAGGTAGCTGCCACATCCTCAATATCATCCTAATTTGATTCCACAATCTTCTCTAATTTTCCAGCCTTAAAAGAATTCTCAACTTTGCACTACTTGTACCAAATTATCTAATTTAAAAATCAATTAAAGAACCATACAACTAATCTTTGGAATATTGATTCAAATTTTGTAATTCATCAATAGAAGAAAATTTATGCCTATAATCTTTAAGAAGAGTTCTAAGTACCTTCTTTATGACTTCTTCTTGCAGTTCTCCACCAAGGCATTTGATACTAGTGAAAAATTCATCCACCTTTTGCAAGTAGCTTGTGATGTTTTCACCTTTAGACATTCACATGGTCTCAAACATGATCTTCAAATTCTACATCTTAGCTTGCTTGATTTTATCATCTCCTTTATAAATTCTTTCTAACTTCACCCAAATTTCTCTAGCATTTTTCAAATTCACAAATTTCACCAATTTAGAATTAGCAAGACCACTTAAGAGAGCATGCCTTGCTTTACCATTGTTTTCATAGGCCTTGATCTCATCATCAATGCTTAAACCATTTGCAAGAATAATATATCCTCTCTCAATTGACCTCCAAATTTCAAATCCAAGAGAAACCAAAAAACCTTCCATCCTTGTCTTCCAGAATGCATAATCTAATCCATCAAATATAGGAACATCTTTCTTGTGTGTTTTCCCAGATCTACCTCAAGTGATTAAGCTTTCTTCCAAGGAACCTTGCTTTGATACCAATTTTTGAATGCACAAGACAACTGAGAGGGGGGTGAATTAGTTGTGCCTTAAAACTTCAAAACCATCACAAAAGTTCAAATCCACATTAATCTAATTAACCCTTAATATGTTAAAATGATTTAACATGAAATAAAATAACAAAAACATAACCAAATCAACACCATACATAAGGAAACACTAGATTTACATGGAAAATCCAAGATGGAAAAAACCATGGTGAGGATTAACTCACAATATAAAGTAATATCAACACCCAATGCAATAGGGCTCATTGTCAAAGGGATCATTGGCCAAAAGAAATAAAGGATCACCACCATAATAGAAAAGAAGATAGAGAAGAGTGTTACATTAAGAATTCCATCTCAAAGAAATAGAAAAATCCACCACAACATCACTAACACCTTCGCAGTCTTTCTAAAGAATTGTAGACACCTTCTGCTTACTGCATGGATAGTAATCTAACACATGAAATCTTGCATTGTAGTTCTCAAATTCGCACCCTACAACTTTTTGTTTTTTATCACTCACATAATACTCATCTATCTTATCATCCCTCAACAACTCAACTCATATTTATATCATCTTCAACCTTGAAAACATTCTCCAAGGTCGGTTATGCACCTCAACCATGTAAATTCAAATTAGTTGGCACCAAAAAATTCCCATAGTGGAAAGGAATAAAGTTGGACCACGACACACCTTAGCTAGAACCTAAATACACTCATAAACACCACACCACACTTCCACAAACATCAAAGAAACTTTGCAAGTAGTGTAAACACCCAAGTTTGATCAAACCTGTGTTAACACCATTAAAACTTAAATACATAGTTTATCAAACCTAAAGAATAATTTTGGACACCACATAATATTTTAACATGATCTAAAATATTCCACAAAAACCTTGAAATCCAACAAATTCCTTCACACCACCTTTCACTTGAAGAATTCACACACCTAGTATTCTCAAATAACTCTATCATACATTGTAACTCAAGAAACTGATTTTCAAGGTACCAAACCAAAAAAAAAATCATCTAAAGAAATATACACACACTATCAGCATTATTCTAGATCTACAAGACCTAAAACCACTCTGCAAAGAAATGTAGAGCAAGAAAATTTCTCCCAAACACCTTTGCAATATACAATTCACACACTAGTCAACACATCTTCCTCTGCACAATGATCCAACACACCAAATTTTAAATGCAACACATTTGAACACCTTTGATCAACATATCCAAACTGCACAAGTAGATCTTCAATCTAGAAGTAATGTGGAGCCAAACCATAACTCTACTTTGCAACATAGAACACACTGCAACACATTGTTTCCTCTTTTTATTCAATTTTCTCAAAAGCACTTGGAAACCAAGCACCAGAAACATATCACCAACATCTTCAGTACTTCCTCATCACAACCAAGCCAACTACAACATAACAACTCAACCATAAATTCATAAACATAAGCTTATCAAAGCAACACTAAAGGTTGACATGAGTAGCTTACTAATGACAACATAATGAAACAAATCAAAGCATCATCAAAGACAATACCAACTCCAACTCACCACCAACTGCTCCTCCTTGTAACAAAATCCTCATACAATTGACACTAATGACAACACCAAAGCTTGTTGAAATCAATGAAAACACCATTTGCACATACTTGCAACACCTACAACAACCTAATATGCTCTATTCACACCTAGGATGCATATTTTTATTAAACATTTATGGATTTAAGTAGTGAATTGAATTATGGTACTCCTACACCATATCTTGTAGTATATTTCTTATGCTAATCCATGTCATTTCAATCCAATTCTAGAGGCACAATTAATGTAGAAATATCGTGTAGATCTACATGACATTCTTCCATGCCTCACACAATGTTTTTGATCCTTTTTCAAGAAAATTTCATGGATTATATGGATTTACCTTCTCCTCTATGTAATATGTAATAAGTAATTTCAACAACAAGGTTTTCACTTGTAAACCCTATCTATCATGTTTTCCATGACTTTGTTGTAGATTCTTTATGCAATATGATAAATTTAATCATATTTTGTGCAATAAAAGTTAGATAAACTACTTTAAAGTTGGAATTAAGACTTGAGATGTTCGTTAAGACAACCAAAGTGTTGTTATATGTAAGGTTTTTGACACACATCAATATGATTTAAAAAATATTGAAATTTAATTGGTCAATTGAAGAGCAATTTTCTAAGTGGGTTGATAGTTACTCTTGAAGCCAAGGTTATTTAACAATTTATTTTTTCATACTCATCTACTCATAGTTTCTTCACCCATCTCCTTATCTCTAAAAAATTCAACTAACTGTAGGGATTCTTAAATTTTATTTTGTATTGTTATGATTTCTCACATGCAAAACCTTTTCTTCTAGTTAAGAATTTGTAGTCTATTTTTAGTTCCAATTAATCTTTTGTAGGTGGCTACATATTAATCCTCTACTTTTTCTATGTGGTTACATGTGTATTTTTTATGTAATATTTATTAAGTGAATCATCATGAGATATTGATATAACAAGTGTTGCATATTCATAGGGCTATTCAATATAGCATTCTCTACTTAAGGATGAGATCATTTTATTGAAAAATATATTGGTCTTTTTTTACATTCTTGAGCAAGATCACCCAATTCTAGTTGTGAATTATTTCACCAATGTTTATGAATACAATTAAGTATCTTATGTGTATAAAAATTTTAATTACTTTCCAAGATTCATTCAGTAAATAAATACTAGACATTTTGTGTGTGTTAGCTATGCATCCTATCTCCATTATAGTTTAATTTTTTTAAGGGATTCAAGGAGTCCCTAAGTCCAAATTTACTAAATTTTGTATCAAGTCTATGTTAGTTTACATATAATGGGTGTAGAATTTTTTTTGTGTAGTTTGTTTCAAGGTAAAATATTTTATGAGTGATATGAGGAATTATTGAGATTGTGGTGGATTATTAAGTAGAGGTGTATGTATGAAATAGAAAGGAATTTGAGATTTTTGAATTGATTATATAGAGCTAAGACAATTATAATTATTTGAATGTTAGTGTTTATTTGGTCATTGTATTTTGATTCATATTTGACTATGTGCTACATGAGTAGGCATCGGTATAATAGTTGAAGGATAACAATCTACATCATAGTAAATAAATAAATAATTTTAAGCCTTTTATTCATTTTTCCATTATGCCTATGGATGCATTTTCACTGTATAATATCAAGTGAAAAGATTTTAGGATTAAGGTGTTATCTACATTGCAATCCTGTGCATATTCCATGTGTAGTGTAGAAAATTGTACACCTTTACATTTTCATACTATGTTTGCATCCCCTTAATTAATTTGACTTAATTAACCTTCTAATTACCTAAATTATGCATTCCAAAGCCTTGTTATTATGGTTTTCTGAAAGGGAAACTTATATTAAACAATTTCCTTCATTAATTTAATAACCTTGGAAATTGTGTGTCCTAGATTTAGGTCCTAGGACCCATTCGCCCAAGGGTGAATGGGTCCCCTTTAAGTGCCAAGACCCAATTTTTAATATTTTTTGGTGGCATTTTAATGATTCAAATTCAATTTTCAAATGTTGACCTATGGAATTTAATTCTTGAGAAATTAGATAAACACCTATAAATGCATAGTATTTTTATCATTTCAAATCATCTAGCATTAAGGAAACCTTAACAAGAGAAAATATTATTGTTAAGAGCATTGAAGAGAAGATTTATCAGTCATCTATGATAGCAATCAAGATCATATCATCATATCAAGATTCATGTGTGTTTGTATCATGTTTTAGAGTTAGCATTGTGTTGGTTGATAGATTTATCACCTAACTCTATATTCTCATGCCCACTATGGTGAAAAGTGTAACCACAGTTGAATCGGTAATCATATGATTTTTAGACCAATTCTTTGCTTATTTTAAAAGGTGGCAGCTACCTTCATTTGATATTCAATGAATAATTTTTATCTAAGGTTTCTTTTAACCAGAAAGCTTTAAAGGCATTTGTTGACTTCGAATGATAAAAATGAAAACACTCTACAACTAAAGTTCAATCCAATATCACCACAGAATCAATATTCATAGATAAACAATAACACAATGATGCAACAATATCAAAGTATCTATCACTCCAACAATAGATCACACACTGGAAAAAAAATTCAACATAAGCAGAACAAATTCATACACCATAATTCAAAGATTATGAATGCATAAATTCCACCATTGTCTTCTATATTAGAATAACAGAAAGTAGTAAATCAAAATAACAAAGTTTTTCTCTAATGAGTAAATCAAAGTTTTCCTCTAATGAGTAAATCAAAGTTTTCCCAAAAGATTTGAATCACATCAGTGAAACCCATATTTAAATCATAAGCTAATTGTCTCTGGTAACGGTTTCTTGAAAGTTACTATACCGAATAATTAAAAAGATTCTTTAACTTAAAGAGCCAAATTAAATAAAATATTCTTGAAATACTAAAAAATAACTATGCATCATTTCCTTCCACCTTAGCCTCTTCATCTTCCAGATCCTCGACCGCTTCTTGCTACAACAGTTTTTCTTGTGCCTTCATCTCGTATTTGTAGTCTTTGTACCTGGAAATAATTGCAAATATCTCTTTGCTCCCTATTGTTACAAAGATATGCAGTTCGGTTCTTACTTTGGTTAGAGCAAACTCAAACTCATTTAGAGTGCCATACCTCCTACTTGCTTCAGTTTTAAAGGAATTGAGGTAGACTTGCAATCTACCGAGCTTTGAGAAAGATTGTATGGTCATTGTGGTAGGATCTGCCATCTCCTTGTTGAATACTTCTTTGAATTTTAGAAAAAATTCCTTTGAATCCAAAATCTTCTCATCAAAATCATCAATTATATCTACTTTTAGGTCATGACAATTTCCTTTAATCTCCACCAGCATGTCCAGATACCTTTTGAGTGTTGTAGAAATCTCCTTTACTAGGCTGTCATAAATACTTAATTTCCACTCCAATGAGTTGAACCAAGAAGGATCTAACTCCTTTGGATCACTCAAAATTTTTTCATTGAGTAATTTCATTCAATCCATGGAAATCAAATCTTTTATTTATTGTGAGAGCATGCAAAGACTAGTCTGATCTTTCCTGACCTATCGTAGCTTTGCCATCAATTCCTTCCTTTTATCAACAAATTGAGTGTAGAAAAGCACATAATTACTAATAAAGAAGATAGTATCTTGAAGAATTTCATCAATCCATTCCATGACATTTTTGGAATAGCTCAAATTCTTTCTGATTAATTGAGTTGCAGACTCATCAATAACTCATGCCTAAGAACTTGAGGCTCCATTAGATATAGAAGGGGGAACTATAGAAGAAATAAAGTTCTTTAAATCAAGAACCTGAGATTGCAATGCCACATTTTCCTGTCTTCCTTCCTTTACCTACTTAATCAAGGCATTGCTTGAATAATTAGCGTGATACACATCACCTTCAAGTGTTTGGGGCCCCATATCAATATGTGTGACTTTATAGTCAACTACTGTTATTTCATCCCCATTTATATCTTTTATAGGGTCTGCAATTTCCAATACTTGATTACCAGAAGTGGGATCAGTTAGCATTCTTGACATTTTCTGAGCTTTCTTTGGCCTTGAGGAAGTCTAGAGCAACTTTGCAACTATATCTATCCCAATTGTTGTTGTAGGAGTATATTTTCTCTTTTTCTCTACTGCCCTTTTCAGCCATATTGGGGAGGATTCTACTAAAGAAGAATCCTTATTTCCTAGAGAAATTTCTTTAGATTCACCAAAGTGATGGGTATATTTTCCATCGGGGAAGAGGTTACTTCAAACAAAGGAGGAAAGGTATTGTCTTCAACAATCTGCTTAAAAATGGTATCAGAATCTTCAGGCATAGGTTTTGTTTGGTTGATCTTTTTAGGAGTGGGGGTAGATATGTTGTCTTGTTTGCATACTAACTTAAATTTAGTCATCACTTCAGGCTTCTCACCATCACCCCCAGACTGTGAATTTGCACTAGAAGACCTAGTAGCCAATATCCTTGATGAAGTATCCACTACAACTATCTGAGTGGACCCTTGTTCATTTCTCTTAGATGATTTTCGTTCTTGAGTAGAACCTACAACTTGTCGCCATTTTCCTTCTAACCAGTCCTGAGTTATTTTCAACACTAGAGCAGCTCATATATTCATATTCAAAACTTCATTTTTGCTCCAGTCAATCTTGGGATGAGATTTATCAGACAATTTTTCATATTCAGGGTCAGTGACCACTGAATCTTCAGTCACACTTTCGGGAATCTGGAAAGAAATACCAAAATCATTTGTTTGCTTGAGGGTTAACCTCATGTAATCTCTCTTCAATACTTCATTTTCATCAACACAATCTTCCCAAAATTCTTCAATAGAAGGTTGATGTTGATATGAACTCTCTCCATATAAATTTTGTTTCACAAAACCCTTGCTATCAAAATTAGCCCTCATGAATAAATGTTGGAGATTATACTCTTTAAGAATTCCCTCAGCACATTTGGCCATCTGATTATTTTTACATGTGAAGGAAATATTTTTCAATGGGAATGCATGCCCTCGTTTCCCCATATTCATGTATTTTATATTCACCATGACCATTTTTCTACAAACCTCCAAGAACACTAACAAATATTTAGGATATCTGGGCAATTTCAATGGGGATTTCTAAAAACCTACTATCCTCAAGTAGGAAAACCTATCAAATTGAATATATAAACTTCCAAAATTTGATACAAAATTCATTGACTCGGGAGAAAGATACACTTTAGAGTTTCCATCCAATTTCCTCATAGCTTCCATCAAGAATGCATCATTGACAAGGAAAAAATTCCCCATTCCAACTTGCTTGGTAAACTGTGGATATCACTTATATATAGGCATGCTAGAAGTTGGAGATACTTGTGGCTTTAATCCTAACCAAAAGGATATTTGACTAGCTATAATGTATATTAAGAAAGAACACAAATGGAAGGTAGCAGTTTTCTGGAAATTGACTAATTATTCATTCAAATGAAAGAAAATTATCTTAGCCCAATCAATGAACACATTATCATCATAGATAACCAAAATAAATTGACACATCCAATCTTCAAAAGACTCAATTTGTGCATTTCCAACAATGTGATGTAACAAAGCAATGGAATCTATGATTTCCCCTTTGAAATGCATTCTTTTAAGTTTGGAAGGTAACTGTGACTTACTTCTTTTCTCTAATTTCAACCACCCCTTGGCTATAGAATTCTTGTACTAGTTCTCATTAGCTTTGAAAAACTCACCATCCATTGCAACAAACATGTCCTTTATAGTCACTCTCTTAGGAATCTTTAGCATGTGGGAAACTACTCTAGGAGAGATTTTAGCAACAACAGTCATGTCCACGGCTTTAATTTTCTACATTTCTAGAATATATCTTCTCGCACATGTGCCTAGTAGGTCCACACTCAGCACGGCTTCTAGAAAACCCCCGACATGAGCTAATCCACTTTCTAACAATTTTGCATTGATGGCAGATCTTCTGTCACTTTCCAAATGCGCCCAAAATTCCCCCAACTTAAAGGATCCCAACTTTGTGTCCCTTACAACAAGCCAACGATTTTCAATTACATACTACATGAGCTCATTGTACATAGAGGAACACTCATATGCTTGAATAAATAATTGCAGAAGGTGGAGGTGCAGCTGTAAACTCAACCAAATAAATCTTCACCACCTTAAGTCATGTACAATGACAAGACATGCATTCGGTGTTGAATTAATATGAAGCTTTATTTTAATCCTTGATGAAGAAAACCATAATATTTGTGTGCTTTGTAAAAATTCCTTGATAATACATCTCCAAGTTGTATTGTACGCCTCATTAAATGCATAGGCGACACCTCAAAACAAGCAAGATGGACAACATATCACCTTGTCATAGAAAATTGAAACTTTATAACCCAAATTCAAGGGTTACGATGTTATGAAAACCTCTGACTCTCTAACTACACAATAGACCAACACACTTGATGCTACAAAAGGAGAAAAAATTGGGCCATCGAGAGGTTAGGAAAAACACAAACTTGACTACAAGGTTTTAAAGACACTAGGTTCCAGGGACTTAGGTTTCAAAACTTAAAAAGCGCGCGATAAGGGGTTAGAAATTTAGAGAATCCCACGACAAAGGCTAAAATGAAAGCAAAGAATTTAGACTTGGGCAGAAAGTGAGAAATTAAAGACCAAGGAAGACAAAATTTAAAAGTACATGATACAAAGTATACCCATGGGTAACACATTGTGATGTAGGTTTCAAGAATTAAAGCAAAATTTCAAGCATCAAATCAAGAAATCAATCAAGCCAATTCAAGAAAGAATCAAATAATTAGAGAGATGTGTTAGACTTCAATCCTCTAAGGGTAGACATTAAGTGTTTTATAATTTGTAGCATAGCTTTGTTCATTCATCAATTCCCTCCATTTATCATTATTTTATCATCAAGGTTTAATTACTAAACTAGGGTTTAACCATGGTAAACCCCTATTCACCCCAAAAGAAACATTTTTTCTTCTCTCTTTGTATGTGCAAATTTATAGGTGAAGGACTAAAAATCAATTAAAAGAGCAATTTTGCAAAGTTGTTAAAGTTTTCAACATTATTGTCAAGACATGAAAACTTAGATCCTAAATTTAATTCTGAGTTTTCAACAGTGAAACCTAGGAAAAAAATAATCTCAAATATTGCATGAGAGGACCCTCGAAGTTGAGGAAAAAACTTGTACAAAGACCCATTCTCCCTCGGGTGAATGAGTCCTGCTATAGGTCTTGAAACACACTTTTTTGGGCAAGTTTACCATTTTTTGCACTTCCCAAATCCACTTGCAAAATATCATTTCCATTTTTTTTATTATAGAAACTTTCATTTCAAGTGTTATTTTATGCAATTTTCTTTGTTAAATAATATTAAATCATCTCTCAAAAGTTCCAATCGGTCATTTTTGTCATAAGAAAACAACAGACCTCCTAATAGGGTTGGCTCACCTCAAGGTTGAAAGTCAATCCTATCTTTTGGAGATCTCTTTTTCTAATGAAATTGGGGAAAGTGTAAGTGTGTTTAAACCTTTTAATCATTCCATATTGAACACCCACTTACATTTTTGTACATTTCATTTTGGTGAACCCGATATTCTTACACTATAAACTTCCCAAAATTGGCAGTCCTCTAAACCCTAGATCTAGATGTTGCATTACATTAGTTTTTTTAGCATTTCATTTAGGATTTCAAATTTTCATTTTTCATAATTTAAAATTGCATATTTTCATCATCTTAATTCACAAAAATCTAAAAATATTACATAAATCTTACATAGTTGTATTAAGAGTGTTTTTCAGTCATTTAGATCAAAATTTTAGCTAAATTTGCATTCAAAAAGTTGTCATTTTGTTCACTTTTTTTTCATTAGTTTTATTTTCATTTAGAAATGAAAATCTAGAAAAAATTGTCACAGTCTTAATAGTTTGCAACTTGAAATAGAGAACTTAAGTATCAACTCAAAAAATCATATTTTAATTTTTGAAACCTTTGTGCAAGGACCCATTCACCCTAGGGTGAATCAGTCGCTGCAAAGATGTCCTGAAAATATTTTGGGTCCATTCTTATCTCTGTGATTTCCTTCCATTTTTCTGGTAAGTGTGTTTTGAAATTCTAAAAAGTAGTCACTATGTGTGCAAGAAAAGCGTCATTTTTCTTGATTTATTGTAAATTGGGAAAAATTGTTACATTTCAAATTTGTAGGACAATTGTTTACATCATATTCTCATTGAAAAAATATTTGGTTATCATACTTCATGTTCTACTTTTAGATCTTTTTGAATACTCTAGGAAATTTTTGTTACAAGAATATGAATATGAAGTCCTTTCCCCTCTTTTCTCATTTTTCATTGATCCCTCTCCCACTATCTCTCCTATGTGTAAGGTTAGCTTAGTGAAAGAGAATACAATCTTGGACAATCATGAAAATCACATGTGTTCTTCTCCCAATACATTTCCTATTTGTGAAGAATATATTTTGGCGTTAGAAGATCCAATCATTGAGTCATGATAATCCTATTTGTTTCTCTTCCCCTACCTCTCCTACTTGGGATGACATTATTGGACAAGGGGATGAAATCATAGATAATCATGACAATCATAGTTTCCCTTATCCTAACATCTCTCCTATTTGTGAAGAATATATTTTGGTGTTAGAATATCAACTCATTGGGAGTCATGAGAGTCTTGTTTCGTCCTCTCCCAATGCTTCTCCCACTTGGGAAGATATTGTTGAACAAGAGGCTACAATCATTGATGAGCAAGAAAATCATAGTTGTTCCTCTCTTGATATCTCCCCTACTTGTGATGAAGTTATCTTAGAAGATCCAACCATTGAATTTCATGAGAATCTTTTTTTCTCCTCTCCTAAAAACTCTCCTACTAGGAAGATACCACGGTGCAAGAGGATGATAGCATTGATACATCAACATGAAGTTTAATATGTTGAGGTTATGAACACAAAATTGACCATTAGATCTCTCTTAATTATTGAACCTCCTAAGCCTCCTCTAATTATTGGACCTCATAATATTACTCTAAATATTGGACCTCCTAAGAGTCCTCTAATTATTGGACCTTCCAACTCATCTCCTAAGCTACTTCTTGCAAGTGTTGTCTTAAATTTTGGAAGAAAACTCACTAGCAACAATGTTTTGTTGAAACCAAGTTATAATATTGTTTCTCATACATATAGCACTAGGAATAACATGCAACCAAGAAAAACTCCAACATCCATTCCATTTCTACAACCATATCTCCCACCCGTACCTAATATCCAACAACATAGTGATAAAAAAATGATCCTACTAAGATATCCTTGTGGTATTTGATTCAAGCATCCCCCCTTTATCATGGAATTATTCAAAATTATTTGCAACAATTTGGTATCCCTCCTATTGCACAACCAAATGATGTAGCATCCCTAATTCAAGGTATGAACTTGGCCAACTTAGACATTATCTTTCATCAAGATGAGCTACCTCCATTAGAAGTACAAAAAAAAAGGCTTTGATGATAGTGGTTGTCTTTAACAAGATTGATATAAGACACACTCTCATTGATAATGTTTAGGTGCTCAATAGTTGTAGTGTAATTCTTTTAGATAAAAATGGAATGGACAAGAGAAAAATTCAATCAATGTCTTTATCTATTCAGGGATTTATTTTTCCATAGCCTTGAATATCCAAAATCCATCTTTGCATGCCTCAATCACTATTTTAGGTTCAACTTTGGAAAGTTAGCATAGATTTACTCGTTATTCTATCATATCAACCTTTCTTCTTGTCAATACACCTTTACTTTTTCATAAATGATCCGATCTTCAAAATGATTCTTCTACACATACTTAGGAGTCTTAGGGATCCCTTCCAGAGATTCTTCCTCTTCAACTTACACTTATTTTTCCTTACCTTCATCTTTCTCTTCTTCTCTGCCAGAGGACCTGTCTAATTCATATCCTTCTATCAGTATTGAGCTTGTATGTAAGTCTTCATCCACTTTTACACTTGCACTTTCAACAATCCTTTTTAGCCTCTTGTTGTAGCACTAGTAATCCTTGCTCCTTGTAGAGTATCTAAGGAAGATTACTTCATCAAATTTTGCATCAAACTTCCTAATTTTTCTTCATCTCTTTTGATATACCACTTTCTTTAACTCATAGGGAATCTTGAATTATTTTTCCTTTCTTGTACTTTGTTAAGTATGTAGATTGTAGTATGAATCGCTTCTCTCTGATAGACAATCGATAGATTTTCTTCCTAAACTGTCATATTCTTCCTTTCCACCACTCCATACTACTAAGGAGTCTTAGTGGCTGACAAATGTCTCTTTATTCCATGATCTTTACAAAAAATATTAAACTCATTGGTAGTGAACTCTCCACCTTTGTCAGACCTTAAAAATTTGGTTTTCATGTCCATTTCATTCTAAACCATAGCTTGAAATTCCTTAAATTTATCTAGAGCCTTTGAATTTTCTTTGACAAAAGCTACCCAAGTCATTCTAGAGTAATCATCAATCAATAACATGAATACCTATCACCTTGAAAGCTTCTTATTCTTTTAGGTACACAAAGGTCTATATGCACAAACTCCAAAGTTCATGCGGTAGAGTATTCTTTGATATTGAAACTTTTCCTTGTTTGCTTCCCAACCTAACTTTCCTTGCAAACTACATTAATAAGCTTTGTAATATTTGGAAAATCTCTCACAGCTTGAGTAAAATTGATCCTCACTAGGCTATCAAAATTGATGTGACACATTCTTCTATGCCATAGCTAACTTTCTGTGATTTGAGTCATAAAGCACTAACCATTATCACCCTTAAGCTAATAAATATTCCCATCTATCTTTTTCTTGTAGCAACTATAGTTTCAAAGCCTTTTCTATCTCACAACCACCATCTTGAAAAACAAGATTATATCCTTCACTACACATTTTTACTACACTTAGAAGATTATTTCAAGGACCCTTAACATAAATAACATCATCTATATTATGCTTGCCATCAAAATTGATTGAACCTTTCCCATATATCTTAGTAGATGTAGCATCACCATACCTAACAAGACCACCTTCAAACTTCTCAAGTTTAACAAACTTGCACTTATCACTTGTCATATGATTTGAGCATTCGCTATCAATAATCTAGTATTTCTTGTCCTATCTTACATGAAAAGAAATCACCATAGTCCCTCTAACATTATGACCTGCTTCTAGAGAAATTCCCTTCATACATATCTCAGAGTTAGAAGAATTAGTTCCAACATTTAGAGCCATGAACAAGCATTCAACATTTTCATCATCTGAGTAATCAAATTCATCATTACATATACTGGAATCTTCTTTAACATAACAACTTCTATTTATGGATTTACCTTTATTATCCTTAAATTTATCATTTAAAGTTTTGACTGGACATCTTAAAGCATAATGACCTATCTATCCACAATTGAAACATTTGAAAGGTTACTTACCTCTATATTTTCTAGTGTTCTTTTTTAGTCTCCTCACAAAGTTTGCTTCCAACTAATCAAACTCATCCAGATCTAATTCCTCATTCGTCTATACTTTTTCTAGCTTTAAAAGTGGTATCTTTTCTAGAATCACTTGGACCAAACTCTCTCAATTCAAAAGTAGTTAAAGCACCAAACAACTGATCTCTAGAATAATGATATAAATTTTGAGCTTCTTTAATATAAGAAAATTTATGACTAAGATTTAGGAAGAGTTCTTAATAACCTTTTTACCACCTCATCTTCTTCAAGTTTTACACCAAGACCTCTAATGGAATTGACAACTTCATCCACTCAATGCATGTATCCTGAAATATATTCATAACATATTTAGGGTTTCAAACTTAGTCTTCAAATTTTGTATCTTTTCTTGCTTGACCTTATCATATTCTTCATAGACACTTTCTAACTTCTAGATTTGTTTAGTATATTTTTAGCTCATAACCTTCACAAGTTTTGAATTGGCAAGACCACTCAAGAGAGCATATCTTGTTTTTCCATTGTTATCATAAGCCTTGAACTCATCATCAGTTGACGGTCCATTTGTAGGCATGGTATATCCATCTTCAATTGACTTCCAAAATCCAAATCCTAGGGAGACAAGGAAACCTTCCATCCTAGTCTTCCAAAATGAATAATCCAATCCATCAAAAAAAGGATCCTCTTTCTTGTGCACCATCGAATATACCTCAAATGGTTAAGCTTTCTTCTAAGGAACCTTTCTTTGATACCAATTATTGAATGCACAAGACAACTGAGAGGGGAGGTGAACCAGTTGTACATTAAAACATCAAATCCCTTATTAACATTCATATCTACATTAGTCCTTAAACCCTTAACAACCAATCAATGTTATTATATTTCCACAATCCATAAGAATATCAAAAAAGTTATTTCTGGATTAGATTGTGTGTAAGCTTTTTGGGTCAACGTTTCGGATCACACTCTATGATCCATCATCATGATAGAAAGCTCAAAAATATTACACACAATGAGCTCAAAAATAATATCCTTGAGCTCTCTATCCTAATGATGGATCACAGAGTGTGATCTGAAACGCCGATCCAAAAAGCTTACACACAATCTAATCCAGAAATAACTTTTTTTTTTTTTTTTGATATCCTTAACAACCATTAAACCCTTAGCATACATTAGAAAAATGTAAACATGAGAAATAGTAATGCAAACACATCCAAACACATGAGAACACCAAATTTATGTGGAAAACTTGAGAAGGGAAAAACCACAGTGATTATTAGCTCGCAATATAAAGTAATTGCAACACCAAATATAATAGGCTCATTTCCATAGGGCTCGCTGCCCAAAAGAAAGAATAGATCACTACCAATGGCTCACTATTATATTAGAAAGAAAAAAGAAAGAATAGTGTTACAATGATAAATCCATCTTAGAGAAAAAAAAAATATACACTACAACTTTGCACCATCAACAACCTCTAGCTCATTGCTTTCAGAAACTTCAAGTACTTTGCAAATGTAGACACTTTTACTCACTACATTGGAGTCATAGGCATTAAAATTACACTTTATATCTTTGCATTTGATTTAATTTTCATCTCAATACATCCTTACACACACTCTCTTCTCCAACAATTCACCTTGCCTTTATACCATTTACACCCTTAAAAATATCTTTCAAGGTTGGCTATACACTTAAACATATAAATTCAAAATAGGTCGACACCAACACATCCCCACAATGGGAAGAGATGAAGTCAAACCACACACACCCTTATCTAGGACCTAAATCCACATTGAAATTCTTTGCAAAGCCTCCACATGGAACACACAACTTCCTTATTTAACACTAACATGCCAGGTCATTTGAACCTATGTTAACACCCTTAAAAATTAAGTACTTGCTTCAACAAATCCAAAGTCGACTTGAGGAACACATAGAACAAATTCACAACATTTATACAAAATATTAGAATATTCCACATCATCAAAATATTCACCACTACTACTGAAACCACTTGAAACTCAAGAACATCTACATCTTGTGCAACAAAATGCACTAGCACAAACATCCAACATACCAAATGATGAGCCTAATTTTTGGTCTAGTTTTGGGTAGAATTTATAGTCTATTTGTTCATAGATGTCATGGAATTTAATGCTTAAGTGTTGGTATTGGCATAATGTCTCCCTCAAACCATTGACATTTGATATCATCCTATCTCTAAGAGCTTTAATAATATTTGGCATAATATGTGAACTATCTATATTGATTCCGCATGTGGTTATTGAATGTTTCTTAAGGTGGTTATAGATGTGTAGTTATGTGTACTGACCTTTCCATGCAGATTTAATATGCTAAGTTGAGGAAGACACCGCTAGTTGGGCATGCACCATAACGTCCAGCAAAGGAATCGCTCCAAGTCAAAGAAGACCAGCGGCAGAACATTCTCCATGCAGCTGAGTGTAATTTCCTTGCTGTAATGGACTTTAATGATCGAGCATGCATGGGTGTTACTACTATGCTGAGTTTGTTTTTGACTTGCATGTCTGACCGAATTACATGCATGCATAAATGCCATCCCTCCACTTTCCCCATTTTCCCTAATTGGCATCCTCCCAGTCATGGAGTTGACTACCTTGTTTAGTTGTAAGCATAAATAATAATTTGATGCTCCTTCCTCGAGGATAGCGAGAGGAAGAGGTTGCACAATTTGTTATTGTACTCCAGTTTCGATACATTAATCTTTGTATGCATGATTTATAGTGAATGAAATAAAGTTATGAGTTTGAGCATATGAGTTCTTGTTAGTCTAGAGGATACTTATCCAATGGGGCCACTTGGTGCGCAATTCATTTTATTAGTTTAGCATTAGTTTACTATTAATTGTTGTTTAGTACTTAGTTATACATCTGGCATTGATTGTTCTTGCAGCCACTAGAATTCCATTATGTGTCTGTTCCTACAGCCAAAGCAGAGAGAGTAGTTTCATGTATGTTGCTCAAATATTTTATTCCTATTATGCATTTCAGTTTAGCATAGTTGTTGGTTGATGTTCAACATTTGATTTATTTCCTTTTCAAGAAATTTACTTCCAGTAATGTGTGTTTCTTAGCTATAGATTAGAAATGGCTACTTAAGAGTTCCTAGTGCACATACTGTGCTAGCCCATTTCAAGTTCATGTCCCTGGGTTGACAATTTAAATGCACCTTCATGATGATTAAAGTAGTTATTCAGGTTAGATTTCCAACCTCTAAATCATGGTTGTAAAGGTTGAGTTATCAAATCATTGTAGGAGGCCAAAAATTTTGGCATCGTTGTTGGGGATGGTGTCAAACTAGGGAGTCTTCTGGAGTCATTATTAGTTTCTTGTTGTAGTGTTTCTAAAGTTGTTCTTAGTATATCCTCATTTAGAAAGTAATGACCCCCTTATTTGTTACAATTTTTTTGTGAGTTGACTGATAGTGAGTGATACTACATGCATAGAGAAAGGAGAAGGGATGCCTATGGGAGATTCCTTCCTAATAATCATAATCCATTTCAGGTAGTTGAATATCAAAATTTACCAGAAGAAGAAGAAGAAGAAGATCCACACCCCTTTGCTAACACATATCCTGATCTGACTAGTTCTGAAGTCTCCTATGAAGATAAAAATCAGCTTGAGAACCCTCTTGCCTTGGAACCACATCAAGCAAGCATGGGTGATGCAAATGGGAACAAACCTAACCCACCAGATTTTCCTTTTCCCATTTCCCATCAAAATGAAGTTGACAACATCAAGAACATTCTTGCTTCAGCACTCCCAAAGTTTATGGACTTGGCACAAAAGATCCTAATACCTTTTTATTTGAGTTTGGAATACTTTGCAGGAGTTATTATTATACTATTGATGCCCATTGGCTTAAGCTATTTCCTACCACTTTGAAGGAAGTTTCATTAAGATGGTTCATGAGCCTAGGCAGAGATACCATGGAAACTTGGGAAGACATGAAGACAAAATTCCTTGAGAAATACAAGGAATATTGCAAGGGTAGTGACATGAGAGGAGGTGACATTTTTTTAGGATGCAGCAAAAGGAAGACGAGAGCTTGGAAGACTACATTGCAAGATTTTTGTCTTTCCTACAAAAATCTCCACACCATACACTTGATGAAGATTCACAAAAGTTTCTTTTTCTGAGAGGAATCAATGATAGCTGCATTGATGCCTTGGATATTATGGGAGGGGGAGATATCTCCCAAGTTACTTGGGAGGATATCAAGAAAATATGCCAGAATTACTCTAGGGTAGCTTCAAAGAAAGGGAGAGCCTATCAATCTTCCATGGTTAAGTCAACCACCAATGGAGTTTCAAGAATGGAGATCACTCATTTGTTGGCAGACTTCCAGCAAGACATTATCAACAATCTAACTACTCAGTTAGATACACTTCAGGCCAAGAAGAAGCAAGAGGAGGTAGAGATGATTTTGACAGAGTATTGTCCCCACTACAGACAAAAGAAAAAGGACTGCAAATGTAAGATGGTAGCTAACCTAAAAAGAAAGCAAATTTTAGATTGAAGAAAACTAAGTCTACTATGTTTCACAAAGGAAGCCTTGGGCTCCAAGATAAGGTATGCCACTGGATCCACTCTCCTATGTCAGGCTATATTTTAACTCTTATTCATCTGGTAACCAATGGCATCCCCCATATCTACCACAGCCTTGGAGTAACCCTCCAAATGCTCTACCCAATTATCAGAGTTCTCCACCTTTCGTGGAAACAACCTCAAGGGAATTGGTAACAATTTCAAGGGAACTAGCAACCACCTCCAAGAAATTGGCAGCAAACAAATCAATGGAGAGGAGGACAACAATGGCCTACTCAAACAACCAGTTACATGCAACAACCTTCTTAGCCCCAACATCCTTCTTTAATTCCTCCACCTGCTAATCCAAGATCAAATGCACCTCAACTAACTCAGCTACCAGCTCAACCCACACCCAATCCTAATAACAAACCACAGCAGTAGCCTATATACTCTAATGATTCAAATAAATTCCCTACATATGTTGTGAGTGTGGCATCCACCTGCATTCAAGAACCACTCTATCAGGCCCTTCCAAGCCCATCATCACTGAGCTTCCTATGGAAGAGGAGGAGGAGCCTCTAAATGATCCCATTCAACCAAATGCACTTAAAAATCATAAACCAGTCCAAGTTAAGCAAACTAAACAAGATCCACCATTTCCTCAGAGATTGGAAGTTTCCAAGAAGAAAGAAGAAAATGAGGATACCACCTTTGACATCCTAGAGAATATATGTGTTCAGATACCCCTATTTCAATCCATTAAAGATATTCCAATCTACGGCCAAGCCATCAAGGAAGCTTGTCTTAAGAAGCCAGGAAGGAAGAAGAAAGACTCAACTACAGTTCATGTGGTGGGCCAACTAGCTGATATCATGTTGGGAAAAGTGACTATTCCCAAGTATAATGACCTAGATAGTCTTGTGGTAGTAGTTGTCATAAACAAGATCCAAGTGAAGAATGCTCTGATTGATTTAGGGGTAGAAATCAATGTAATGACAAAAGACATCCTATAACAACTAAATATTGCAAGTATGATATCTACTCCTATTGTCCTACAACTTACTAATAGCTCTATTGTTAAGCCTGATGGTGTTGTGGAGGATCTTGTGGTAGTTCTAGACTCTTGGGAGTACCTAGCAAACTTTATGATTCTTTCTCCTAAGGCTACACTAGGTGGGTATCCCATCATTATTGGAAGGCCTTGGTTGGCAACTGTAGATGCATACATTGGATGTCGTACTAGTGACATGACCATTTCATATGGGAAGACCACTAAAATATTTATTCTCTATCCACTTGCTCAACCATCTCATGATCAAGATAATTCTATTTGGCCACAAGTTGGTGAAGAGGTTGAGGATGTTAACTCTTTGGCACAACTTATGATGCTAGGAAGAAGCTCTTTCATGCAGCTCCAAGATGAGGATAATTTTTTGGCTAATCACATTCAATATCATTATGAAGTGGAGGAAGCATCATACTTT
This sequence comes from Sequoia sempervirens, assembly GCA_007258455.2. Lineage (NCBI taxonomy): Eukaryota > Viridiplantae > Streptophyta > Pinopsida > Cupressales > Cupressaceae > Sequoia > Sequoia sempervirens. The sequence continues at coordinate 235,934 of VDFB02322526.1, forward strand.
ACTTCGGTCAAGAAACATCTATCTACTCTTCATATAGGCATTATTCCTACATACGATCTTCCTGCAACCACTGTTCCTACGGACAAACTTCTTGCAGCAATAGGTATGTTCCATACATTGTTGATGTATGAACTAAATGTACCATGTATTAATGAAGCAGCCATAATAGAATTAACTATACAAGTATAGGTGCTTGAAGGAAAATATATGAATGTTAATAATAAATTGAATGAAGAGTAGCAATTGTTATTGGAAAACCTATTAAAGACCCATCAACATGCATTTTCATGGGATTATCATGACATGAAGGGATTGGATCCTAAAATTTGTACCCACATAATTTATATCATATATGATTGCACTCCAGTAAGATAGCCACAAAGAAGAATCAACCCTGCACTAAGAGAGATTGTGAAAGGAGATTGCAGAAATTACTAGATGTGGGATTTATCTACCCCATTTCAAATGTTCAATGGGTGTCTCTATTAGTGATTATTTCCAATAAAGGAGGGAAATGGTGAGTTTTTGTTGATTATAGAGAACTTAATGCAACCACCAAGAAGGATCGCTTTCCTTTACCCTTCATTGATCAAGTTTTGGACACACTTGTGGGAAAGCAATATTTCTCTTTTCTAGATAGATTCAGTGGCTACAACCAAATCCAAATTGCTCCAGAAGACCAGGAGAAGACCACATTTACCTATCCATGGGGGACCTATGCCTATTCGGTGCTCCCATTTGGATTGTACAATGCACCTGCAACTTTTCAGAGGCAGTGATTAGCATCTTATGGATGACTTCACTTATGGTGTTGATTTTACTCAAGCATTAGAGAATCTCAAGAGAGTTCTACAGAGATGTGAGGATCAAAACTTGTCCTTAAATAGTGAAAAGTGTTTCATGATGATGCAAGAGGGTATATTTCTTAGCCACTACATCTCCCACAAGGGAATTCAAGTAGATCCTACAAAAAATGAGGTAATCACAAATCTACCTACACCAACAAAACAAAAGGATGTTAGGAGTTTCTTGGGTCATGCAGGATATTATATGCAATTCATCAAGGATTTCAGCAAGGTAGTAACACCATTATATACCCTTCTCACTAAAGATGTTGAATTTCAATGGACTAGAGCTTATGACAAGGCATTTTTTGACTTGAAGGAAACCTTGACTCATGCTCTTGTACTCAAAGGATCGAATTAAGAGTTTCCCTTCCATAACCACACTAATGCATTAGACTATGCCATAGGAGAAATATTAGGATGGAAAGAGGGAGCTGTTGAAAATTCTATTTACTTTGTCAAGAAAAATTTGCAAGGAGATAAATTCAATTATATAGTGACATAGAAAGAGATGATGGCAGTAATCTATGCACTAAACAAATTCAGACGTTACATAATGGGCTACCAAATCTTTATGCACACTGATCATGCAGCCATTAGGTATCTCATGAATAAACCTTTGATCACAGGTAGATTGGCAAGATGGTTATTGTTGATGCAGGAGTTTGACATAACTATTGTGGATAAGCCAGAGAGGGCCAATGTTGTTGTAGATTTTATTTCAAGGCTAACTACATCAGAAGATAATCAACCCATAGATGACTCTTTTCCTGATGAGCATCTATTATCTCTCAGTGTACAAATACCTTGGTATGCTAACATAGCCGATTATTTGGTTATAAGTAGAATTCCTTCTCACTTCTCTCCAAAAGAGAAAAGGGCACTCATTGAAAAATATTTTTCTTTCTCTTGGATTGTTGGATGTATATTTTATACTAGACCTGATAATGTCATGAGAAGATGTGTGAGAGAAGATGAGACATATGACATTTTGCATGCATTTCATAATGAACCATGTGGAGGAAACTTTGCAGCCAAGAGAACAACAATGAAGGTTTTGAACACAAGATATTACTAGCCAACACTCCACAAGGATGCAGGAAGGTATACCAGAAAATGTGATAGATGTCAAAGAATGGGAAAACCAACCAGATTTGATGAGATGCCACTTTTCCCTCAGATAGTAATCACTCCCTTCAACAAGTGGGGATTGTATTTTGTAAGGCCAATTGAACCTCCATCAAATGGTAAGTCTTATATACTGGTATGCACTGATTATCTAACTAAATGGGTAGAAGTTAAGGCCATGAAACATGCAAGAGATAATAAAGTTGCAAAATTTCTTTATGAGGAAATTTTCAAAAGATATGGAGTCCCAAGAGAAATAGTGACTAATCAAGGGCCACAATTTAAATCAACTCTTGTTGAAACACTAGTGAATGAGTACAATATAAGGTACAAAAATTCTACTCCTTATCACCCCCAGGCTAATGGCCAAGTTGAGGTGACAAACAGAGAAATTGAAGCCATTTTGACTAAAAAAGTAGCTATCCATAGAAAGGATTGGGAAAATAGATTACAAGAAGTTCTTTGGGCCTATAGGACAACTTGGAAAATAGCTAAAGTCTTCACCCCATTTGAATTGTTGTATGGAAATACAACTATGATGCCAATCAAATTTGAACATAAGACTGTGAACTGTAGTAAATTTGGGGATGGATATTTTTGAAGCATAAAGAGAAAGAATCATGTAGCTAAATACTTTGGATGAAACAAGAAGAGCAACCCTCTAGCATATAGAAGTAGTGTAGAATTAGAGAATCAAGTGGCATGACAAATTTATCAAGGACAAGAAGTTCAAACTAGGAGATTGGGCCTTGCTCTATGATTCAAAATACTAGGGAAATGTAGGAAAATTGTAGACAAGGTGGCTAGGGCCATATGAAGTTGTTGAGGTCTTTCCTAGTGGAGTTGTTCAGCTCACCACCATTGACCCTATCAGATTAGAATTACTTGTCAATGGCCATCGCCTCATATTATACCATAAGCCAACTTCTAAAGAAGAGTTCCTACAACAATTCACCCAACACTCAGAGCTGCCTGTAGGTGGTGGACCTAGTGTCCCTCCTTCAACCTAATTAAGGTACGTAATTTTCATAATAAAACTTTCACTTATGTGGAAGTCCATTTCTTCATCATTCGCCCATTCACCCATCCATCACCACCTTTCTCTCTCTTCCATCACCTCATTCCACCTCATATTCATTTATTGCACAATTCATTTTCCACCAAGGTGATACTTTCTACATGATCTTTGTGGAAAATCTTCCACACACTTAGGTATGCACATTAATTGCTATCTTTAGTCATCTTTTAAGTGCATTCATTTAATCATTGTACGTTAGTATAGATATTTACATAAAATGCCATCATTCCTTGTTGCATCACCACTCCCATCTTGCATGTGTGGACACATGTCAAAATTTAGGTTGGGGGGAGGGGAACAAAAAATATGCAAATATTTTTGTGAATTTATTGTCCATGTGTCAAATCATATTAGGCTGCATCAGAAATTTAAAAATGAGTTGATTTGAAATCCAAGGAAGGACAGCTTGAATGTGTGAAGTGACAATAACTGCAACTGCCATTTCTTCCTATCATAATTTCTCTTTATCACTCATTTTCTTGCCATTGTTTCCTTGTCATAATATTGAGTTGCAAGCAAAAAGAAAAGAAATTTAGTCAACACTAGCACTAGAAATTTAGTAGGTTGGTTCTCAAATTTAGCAGACACTGAAGGGAGGTGCATTTGATCTTCAGAAGGAGAATTGTAGGAAAATAAGTTTTAGAGAATTTTTTTGATTGCAGACAATGGGAGGTGGGTTAATTTGAAATGTACCTATGGTGCATGATATTTTATTGTAGGATGCACAATGCCTAGACGAATTTCAAAATTGTGGATGGATAGATTACTTTTTGAAGTTGGATGGTTTTGATGAAGGCATTGCCCTTGAATTTTCCCAAACATTTTTAGAAGGAAAAGCCACAGTAAAAGGGTTAGAAGTTGTGGCAATAGAGGAAAGAATTATAGAGGTTACAGGGTTACTTTCTAATGGTGAAAATTACCCTACTTCCAAGGCACCAAGTCAGCTAGGGCTGAATTCGCAGAGCCAAATGACCCACCATTGAGCATAGATAAACAAGGTGCAAAGAGAATGTCTCTACCCGAGCCATGGAAGCAGATAGTTGTGTATGTTATCAAATACATCACTTGTGAGGATCTCCAATCAAATTTACATTTTGTGCACTTCAAGCTTTTGAATCACATGAGGCATAGAAGGAGGATGAATTTTCCCAATGTGATGTAAAATCTTCTCTCAATCATGGCAACTGAGACCCAAAAAGGTAGGGATAATTCTATTTCCCACCATTACTTGATTAAAATTTTAGTTGAAAGGTATCTCTATGATGTATCTAGAATGACTTGGGAAGAGCTTGTCAATGATGAGCATTTTCCACCTAGGGCTATACCTCAATCTCATAGGTCTAGGAGGAGAGTAAGCATGGTTGAAGCCATTCCTAGTGCTTCAACTTCTGGTGATGGATCTAGCATGAATCCTCCTATAGCAGAAGAAGCTATAGAAATTAGTTCTTCTGAAATAGAGCACTCAGAGAAAGAAAGCTCTTCCTCATATTTTGATGATGAAGTTCCACTTGAAACCATCATGAAAATTAGGGAACAACAAAGAGAGAGGTAGAAATGAGAAAAGGGAAGGCTAAAACACAACCTATAGAAAGAAAAGGACCAAGTTCTAAGAAGAGGAAAGTCGATATTGTTCATCCTGCAGCCAAAGGAAAACATGAGAGACCTCCTAGGAAATCAAGACCAGTCTGGCCTATGATTGGTACACCTTTATAGGAAAGCCCTAAACCTGGTAAGACCTCACAAGAGGACACTGAAGCTACAATGGAGAAAAATAATGTTGAAGGAGAAGACACATTTAAGAGAGCAACAAATATAACACTGGACGATATTGCTAACATTGCAGAAGAATTGGAAGAAAATTAAGACTTCCTACAACTTGAGCAAGAGGTCTTGTAGCATAAAGTCCTATAGCAACAGCTAGAAGAAAAGTAGGATTTCTTGCAATCACAATAAGAACAAGAGTCGCTGCAGGAAAAGGAAGAAGAAACAACACCCTTACAGTTGGAGATAACTAAACAGCCTGAGTCCATGCAAATAGTGCCTTATGAGGAGCCATCATCAACAACAAGACTGGTAGGAATTCATAACCCTCCTAATTTTATAGTACATGCAACAATTTTGAATTTATGGAGAGAAATACAAAGAAGGGAGGAAGAATGGAAAAAGGAAAAACAAAAATTGAAGGAGGAAATTCAAAGGAAGAATGAAGAAATTGAGGATAAAGATGCAGAAATTGCCACCCTAAAGCAAAGGGTAGATGATATGGCAGCTTTGATGCCAAAGATTTTGGAATGTAGAGATACTCCAAGGATCCATGCTTTGCTCTTGAAAGAGAAATAGCTCTCTTTTAAGATGTCAAGACTTTCCTCAAGGTTGAATCCATCTATTGATGCCCCTATAAAAAATTTCAATGCTTATAGGATTGCCTCCTCTGAAATGAAGAATTTTCTATGTGAATTTAATTTACATAATTATGCTATCACAAAAGACCATGATTGGTATCTGTTGTTGTATGTTGGGGATGTTCAATTGAGAGAATTCATGTCTTGGGTGCAAAATGAGATTAGTTGGGGACAACAACATGGTGCTTATAAACAATTGGATTCTGATATCCCTCTACCCATTAGGGCTAAGTCAAGCAACCCAAGGGATATTTATAGAGAATGGCACAAAATGTTGCTTACACCGAGTTATGGCAATAGGATTATTCTTTGGATTGAGGTAGTTTACACTAAGTATGAGGTAAAGACAGTAGCAAAAGAGGAAACCATGAGGAGATACCTATCACAGAGATGGAATAGTTTGACTGATGAGTTGAAAGAGGTTGCACCCCATTCCATCCATAATTATGTTGTAGCATTAAAAAGAATTAAGAGGCATATTCATATTGGGAGAACTCAGGGATGGTCTTAGCTTCCCTTGACTTTTCAGCCACCCATGCTCATGTGTCCTATACTGAATTTTAGATTCTACTAGTATGACATTGTTGTAGAGTGCCAGAGATGGAACAGGTTTGAAAAATTGGGAGGATTCTATTGGGATCCTGATTCATGCATTACAACCACTGATGTTGGACAATTATCAGTTGAAAATTTTAGAGCTTTGACCAAGTAGAAGAACAACTCTTCTACTACTAGAGGACCAGCAAAACGTTAGGTTGGGGGAGTGATGAGCCTAGTTTTTGGTCTAGTTTGAGTAGAATTTATAGTCTATTTGCTCATAGATGTCATGGAATTTAATGCTTAAGTGTTGGTATTGGCATAATGTTTCCCTAAAACCATTGACATTTGATATTATCCTATCTCTAAGAGATTTAATGATATTTGGTATAATATTTGAACTATCTATATTGATTTTTCATGTGGTTATTGAATGTTTCTTAAGGTGGTTATAAGTGTGTAGTTATTATGCATACTGACCTTGCCATGCATATTTAATATGCTAAGTTGAGGAAGACACTACCAACGAGGCATGCACCATAACGTCCAACAAAGGAATCGCTCCAAGTCAAAGAATACTGGTGGCAAAAGATTCTCCATGCAGCCGAGTGTAACTGCCTTGTTGTAATGGACTTTAATGAACAAGCATGCACGATCATTACTATTGTGCTGAGTTTATGTCTGAATTGCATGTCTGACCAAATTCCATGCATGTGTAAATGCCATCACTCCACTTTCCCTATTTTCCCTAATTAGCATCCTCCCAATTGTGGAGTTGACTACCTTGTTTAGTTGTTAGCATAAATAATAATCTAATGCTCCTTCTTCAAGGATAGAAAGAGGAAGAGGTTGCACAATTTGATAATTGTACTCCAATTTTGATACATTACTCTTTGTATGCATAATTTACAGTGAATGAAATAAAGTTTCGAGTTCGAGCATATGAGTTCTTGTTAGTCTAGAGGATACTTATCCAAGGGGGCCACTTGGTGAGTAATCTATTTTATCAGTTTAGCATTAGTTTTAGTACTTAGTTAGAAACTTGGCATCAACTATTCCTGCACCCACTAGAAGTCCATTCTATGTCTATTCCTACAGCCAAAGCAAACAGAGTAGCTTCCTATTTGTTGCTCAGATCTTTTATTCCTATTATGCATTTCAGTTCAGCATAGTTGTTGCTTGATATTCAACATTTGATTTATTTCCTTTTCAAGAAATTTACTTCCAGTATTGTGTGTTTCTTAGTTGTAGATTAGAAATGGATACTTAAGAGTTCCTAGTGCACATACTATGTTGGCCCATTTCAATTTCATGTCCCTAGGTTGACAATTTAAATGCTCCTCCATGATGATTAAAGTAGCTATTCAGGTTAGATGTCCAACTTCTAAATCATGGATGCAAAGGATGAGTTATCAGATCATTGTAGGAGGCCAACACCAAACAACCTTGCAAAATGACTTGACAACTAAAAAATTTGAGGGAAGCTAAATACAAAAAATATAATGTCCCCATATCCATAGCACCAGAAACTTTATTGTGGAGAAATGTGGAGCAATCTCATTTCTCCTAGACAACACTACTTCACATCTCACACACTAGTGAACACAACTTCTTCTACCACATGATCTAGAACCTAAAACTTTGGATATAACACCTCTCAACACCTCTGATCAACATATCCAAAATACAAAAGAATAGATTCAATACTAAAGAAATGTGGAGCACAAACTGGAACACCACTCAGCCACATTGAACTCTCTTTTATTCATTTTTTCTCAAAATCACTTGGAAACCAAGCACCACAAACACCAACTCAACATTTTTAACACCTACTCAACATCTCAACCACACAAGAGTTTGATATCCACAAACACTTACTCATCATTTCTACATTAGAGGTTGACACCAGCAACAATACTAATGACAACATAATGCAACCAACACACTTACTTCCTGAGGGGTTGACATCAATACAACAATGCTCTGTTGAAATCAATGACAACACAAGTTTCCAATAGGCCTACTAAATTCTCTCCTATCTAAGGCAACATTAACTAGCCGCATGACTAAATGGGTAATGATACTTAGCAAGTTTGGCATAAAATATATGGACAAAAAAATAATTAAAGGACAACTGATTGTAGATCAGTTGGTTGAGGCACCAATATAGGATCAAAACCCTTTGATATTAAAGTTTTTATATGAATGATTTTTCTCAGAAAACACAATGAACCAATGGAAATTGTACTTCAATGGGTCCCGCACTCGACATGGATCAGTAGCAGGCATCATGTTTATTACACCAGAAGGAGATTACATACAAGTCATACAAGTTAACATTCTCATGCATCAATAACATGGTCGAGTATGAAGCCCTCATCATAGGATTAAGAATAGTTATTCAATGGAAAATCAAAGAACTACAAGTCTATGGAGATTCACAACTAGTAATGAGACAGTTTAATGATGATCACCAAACCAAAGATGATACGTTGCTTCCATATAAAATAATGGTTGATAGATTTAAGCAAGTCTTCACCACCATCACCTATGATTAGATACCCTAAGTCAATAAAAAAGCTACAAATGTCATGTCAATGATTAAGTCTCTCCTTGATATGCCTCATAAAAATCATAAGTGTGAGTTCTTGGTTGAACAACTACTCATGTTATCATTTGATGTCCCAAAATCTAAATTCGTGTGTGAAATTTTTGGACCTTATTCACACTAGCACAATAATATTTATGCATATCTAAAACATGTAACCATGTCATCAAACCTTACCACAACTATAAGACCTTTATCTAATGCTCATTCCATTTTACTATCCTAGGTGATACCTTATACCAAAAAAATCTCGATGGTACATTACTTAGATGTCTTAACCTTAAGAAGTGATGAATTCCTTCAGAAGTACATGAAGGTGTTTGTGGGTCACATTCTAGTGGCCCTAACCTTGTTAAAAAGTTACTAAGGATTGGATACTATTAGCCTTCAATGGAACATGAAGAAAATCATTTTTCTAAGAAGTGTGTATGATTTTAGCAACATGGTGATCTCATCCATGCCCCAACACAAGAGTTACAACTAATCACCACACCATGGCCCTTCTCACAATGGGGACTCAACCTCATAGGAAAGATATTCACCACCTCATCCAATGGCCATAAATTCATTATCACCGCTACTGAGTACTTCATGACGTGGATAGAATCCATACCCCTAACATACATCACTAGAAAACAAATAGCGAAGTTCATTCAAAAGTATTTAATTTTTTGATATGGTGTTCCCCAAGTTATCATTATAGATAATGAAACACCTTTCAAGAACCAAGAGGTTTGTTATCTCTGTGCCAAGTTCCATACCCAACACCACTTTTCTACCCTCTATTATCCCTAGGGAAATGGTCAGGAAGAAACTTCTAAAAACTATCCTCAAGATACTCAAAAATAAGTTAATGATGCAGACCATGACTGGCCTCTCCAACTAAACCAACCTTGTGGGCCTACCAAACTAGCATCCAAACATCTTGTTGTCAAACAGATTTCACAATAGATTGCACTTGAATGCTTGAATGACTAAATTCAACAATCTGTTGAAACATGGGAACTATCTTCAGGTTGTTGGTATTCCTATGGCGAAGATAAACCTCCAAATTCTAGGTTGGTTCCTATATGATTCTCAAATTGATAACTAGGTAACTTTTCCTGGAAAAGGGATAGAAGGATTGTAATAAATGCATGTAAAAATGCAAATTGACAATGATACACCTAATTGATAAAGACTTGCAACTATGATTCACAATAAACTTCAAAAAACCTATCCACACAAGTCAATTTGACAGTTTGATCAAAAAAATGATTCTAAGGCTTGAATAAACCACTTTTGAAGGAAAACAAAGTTTTCTTAGTAAAGAAGAATAGATTATTCTATTACACAACCCTAGACCTATGATTTTCACTATTTTGAATGTATGCAAATATAAATGAGACAATAATTTTAAAGGTTTTGATATTAAACACAATAAAACTTCATCAAATCATTCATAAAAACATCATAATGACAAGGAGGAATTTTGATTTCATCGAAATCGAAGGAATCTTTACAAAATGAACCTACAAACCTGTTGCTGTATTAATCTAAAAACTGAAAAACTGAGTTACATGATATTTCTCTTTGCAGAATGCAAAGGCTAAAAAACAAGAACTAGAGGAAAAAGACTAACTTTTTCCAATATATACAAAATAGGCATGCACAAAGTAGCCAAAAATGGAACTGAAAGAGAATTGAAGTGAAAACAACATTTCCAATGTGAAATCTGAGCATAAGAGAAAACCTTGATAAAAATAGCCCAAACTCATGCAAAAATGAGTGAAATTAGATTCAAACTAGCTGTCAACCCATAACTGATCCATGGAGCACTCAAACTAAACTAAAAATCCCTCAAAAAGTGGGTTCAAGCATGCGAAAACCACCTCATTTTTATCAACTTTCCCATGATGACTGGAACTCTGAAAGGCATGCAAAATACTCAACTCCACATGCACGTGAGTGAATTTTTTTAATATATTTTCCCCTTTTTACAATAGTTTATTTGAAAAAAATTTGAAAAGAAATTAATAAAATTGCATTTAATAACTTTCAAAAACAAATTTACAATATAGAATAAGGGGAAAAATAATAAAATAAATGTTTTGCAAAAAATAAATTTACCCTTATGACTCCCCTCCATGCATATTCATACTTAGCATATTTCACAAATTTCATTCCACCTTTTCTTAGCACATTGCATGTTTAGAACCTGAGCAAGAGCAATGTTTGAAAAATTTAAAAGCATCAGGCACTTGCTTGAGGAAAATAAGTGGTAATCATCGACCACTTAACCTGCCTAGCATTATTACAAAGGATTAAGACCCACGGGGAAATACATAATCATTTTGTCTCTTTTTTTTAAAGATCCCACCAAAATACCAAACCCATGAATGCAAGAGGGAAAAACCACCAAACCCTAATCATTTCACATTATTTTGTCTTCGGTTGTTGCTTGGTGATGAAGCTCTGTTGCACCACCATGGTGGAGAGAATAGGGTCTGTATGGAGCTCGACCTGGATTTGTCATGAAGGATTCTACAGAGATGGTAAAATAAGCTCCTCTCCATATAAATTTGTACACTTTTCTACATTTTGAAAGCTTTTAACTAGGCTTTTAAGTCGTGGTTTTAGCATATTTTTTATAAAATTCTTGCTTTTCTCCTTTTTTGTTGCTAAATTTTTTCATAAGGCCACCATGGAGGATCTTTGTTTTGAGCTTATGAGAAAGAAAGCTGGAAAAAACCATGGTTTATATAAATTTTCTTCACCTCATGAACCTTGGTAAGCTTTATTCCTTGTATTTCTCTGTCAAACTAAAGATTTATAAAAGCTTCTTCTAAAAAGGGTGATCTTCTATTTTTCTCAAAAACAATAAAGACCCATTGCAGGCCATGCTAATACATGCTCAAGCTAGGTATTCATTTTGTTGTGATTTGGCTCACATTTTCCTTTACACATATCCTTTTCTATTTGTTGATCTCCAGTCTGAAAATCATTGTAATGGATGTTTGCTACAGCAAGTCTACATTTGAAAATAATGTTGCTCTATTTATATCTGTGTTCCCTATTTATGTGAAACATTGGTAATAAGGATAAGAAGAATGTAGTAGTTAAGTTTATACAAAAGCATTATCTTCACCATGGAAACTAACTGATTTTACTTGATTATGAATTGTCCTCTTGTACATAACATTATGTGGCTGTAATTTTGGTTTTCCTTTTGATAGAAAATAATGTTTCATTATTCCATTGTTGTGATAGTAAACAAAGCTATTCTATCTTTCTTTATGCTCCTTATAACTTCAAAACGATAGCTCAAAAAACCTTATCATGTGGGAAGTTGAATGCTATGATAAAAAATGGTGATATCATATACCTCTAATCTTTGGATGATGCTTTTCTTGATTCTTTCATGTAGCAAATATTCATTTATAACAATCTTGTAGATTTGTAGCTTATTGTGTTATCAACACTTGCTTTGATCTACTTCCCTTCAGTTATGCATTCATGCTAACATGATGATAACCCTTGAACCTTTTAAAGATGCATACTTATGATTGTAACCATCATTTATGACCATGATTTACTACTGATGGCAGATTGATTTTAGAAACACCTTAATCTGCATCATCCATTTACATTGGGTCTGCACTTTGATCATGATCACTGTTCCATTATTGATGATATATTTTGTATTGAATGATTAGTAATTATTCTTGATATAATTTCAAATGATGAACAAGAGATGAATTGCTCAATTTTTTTCTATCATAATGAATTAAAGACTACTTTGTGAATTTCTCTATTATAGCAGTCCTACCTGATGACTGTTATGACTCTCATGTATGAATGTTGAATGGGAGGATGTTTTCCTAATATGTCAAGCTCAACCCTTGTGGGAGCCCATTTTACTCCACATATCTGATGAAAATGATCATGAACATAATGAACATGTTCCTACACATGAATTAAATGAATTAGAAAAACATAACGAAGCTGAAAGCTTCCAATGATCCTTGCTCTTTGATAACCTAATCATTTGATATATGCTTGGATAGATGTAGATTATATTATTGTTGGCAATGTAGGCATAGGATTGATCTTGATTCATGGTTGCTTAGAGTCAATCTCTAACATCATTTCCATTTATTTTGTAGGACAACTTAAAGAGATTGGAGTCAGGGAACCTGGAAAGCTTCAACAACACCGGTCAAAGATATCAAGTATCAATGGCTTCATTATTACAGGCAATGATGAACCACCCTTCTTTCTGTGTTTATATTGTCTATAGTTGTATAGTTTAGAATCTATTTTTGCATCTATCATTTGATTACATAAATCAAATTAAGCTACTCCAACAACTTGTGTGGGACCTTGATCTTTACAATATGAATAAAACAACATTTGTTATGCAAATGTCTAATTTTCTATTACAAATACTTTGCATAATAAAATTGAAAATCAAATGTAATCTAATTTTTACATGATGATAGATACTTAGCAACATTATTTGAAACTCTATGTACCTCTCAATGATGAATGCAATTCAGCTCTACCTATTTTGAGTTGTAGCTAAAAATAGGTAACACATCTATAAGTGCTACACCATACTATTTAGTATATGGTATTGAAGCCATCTTGCCAATTTAGGTCAAAATTCCTTCTCTAAGGGTATCTTTGAAACATCTCATCAATGATGAAGAATACCAAGTGTCCAAACTAAAAGAGCTCGAGTTATTAGATGAAATATATTTGATCACACTTAATCATCTTCAAACATATCAAAATTGTCTTTGATGCAATTACAACAAGAAAATCAAAAATAAAAATTTCCAAGTAGTGACCTAGTCCTAAGAGAAAATTAGAAGAATCAACTCAACCAAGATGGCAAAGGCAAGTTTGAACCCAATTGGTTTAGACCATGTGTGATCATTGCAAGGGATGGTTTAGGAGAAAACCAACTAGCTATGCCTAAAGGAGAACCCTTACAATAACCTATTAATAGTATTCTCCTCAAGCGATTATATGCCTAAAAACCTATTGGAGAATCTTAGCAAAAAAGTGCAAAAAGTTCAAAAAATTAAAAAAAAATTAAAAAGTTCAAATTTAAAAAAAAAAATCAAAAGAAAATCAAAATAGTAAAAATAAAATAGAATCATCCTCTAAGAGAAAACCACTTTGGTGGCACTTTAGGATAGGTACCTTGGTGAAAACCTTGTAAACAAGCACCATTTGTAAATAAGCTCCATAGACCATTTGTCAAAAAAATCTCCACTCATCTTTTCATTTCATCCACAGTAAACTTAATTTCTTATCCACACTCATCTATCCACCTTGTCCATAATAAACCTAGTATTCATTCCCTTATCACCTACCATGGCTTCATAATTTACTAAGTATCCAACATTTCCCATGTCATTTAGCTTTATCTTGGCACTCTTCCTAATTTGTAATAAGGTAATCTTACACTTAAATGGGGGCATTCTCCTAGACCTAGTTGTCGGATTGGATTCTTGTTCCTTGACCAAAAGTCTCAAATATCCTAAAAAATTCAAAAAAATCTAAATATTTTAAAAATTCCAAAAACATCCAAATATCTTGAAAAATCCAAAAACATCCAAATATCCTAAAAATCCAAAAACATCAAAATATCTTGAAAAATCAAAAAACATTCAAATATCCTCAAAAATCCAAAAACAACCAAATATCCTCAAAAAACCAAAAATATCCAAACATCCTAAAAATACAAAAACATCCAAATATCCTAAAAATACAAAAACATCCAAATACCCTTAAAATCCAAAAAAAACATCCAAATATCCTGAAAAATCCAAAAACATAAAAACCTAAAAATAAATTAAAAAACATCCAAATAATCATTGAAAATTCCCAAAAAACACTTAAAATTTTTCAAAAATCCAAAAACATCCAAATATCATTAAATCCCAAAACAAATCACCTCCATAAATCGCCCATCCATAATAAATCAATTGTCATACTCACCTTTGAGATAGCAAATAAAACTAAATGTTGTAATTATCAAAATCTAGAGAACTTGTGCAAAAATCGTAAAGACTTGATCATTCGTGAATGAATCAACATGTACATATCTATTGCTAAATCATTGTCAACATCAACATCCAAGCAACTGTCTTAACAACTATATTGTTCCTACAATAGGAACTATCCATGGATAACATCTATAACTAAACTCTTTGGCAAGAGATATGGTAGGTTTGTTTTGTTTGTCTTTTGGTCTTTTCTTTTGATTTATCTTACTATCCTATCACAATGTCTCTTGAGGATATTTAAAAGAAATTATTAGAGGGAAAGGAATGGGTCATTGCAATTATTTTTGTATGTTACATGTGTTGGGTGTTCTTGTAATACTACCATGGCGAATACTTGCCTTATGTGTGTGGAAGTCATTCTAGGCAACATTAAATAACCCTTGCATGTTAGGTTCTCTATACCTCTATGTGCATTGGTCTAATTTTCTTTGAACCTCTATCTCACATGATCAAAACAAGGCTTTTTATGTCTAGCATGAGCAAGAATACTCCTTTTATTTGTTGAGTTAGAGTCCCCCTAATGGATACAAAGTCACCTTGGTTTTTCATACCTTGGTGCATAATGTCTATTTGCTACATAAATAAGTATTGATATGATGAAATTACTTATTATACCCACAATCAGAAGCATTATCATCAATCTTTCTATATACCTTGGAATTTCTATCCTACTCTAAATGTGTAAAATAACTAAGAAATGGAAATGACAAAATACCAAGGACACCTCAAGATTAGCCAAAAGAGTGATACAACGAAAAGGAATGTAAATAAAATGAAACACAAACAATTTTACCTCCCTTGTTGTTGATACCTCTTTGATTGGCCCTTGCTTGGATTGGTTGTGTGCTCCTTAGATGATTGCTTGAATGCCTAAATGCAAGGTTGAAGGTGCAAATGATTAACAAAGATGGCTATATGATGGCAAAGGATTGAGGATTCAAATGGACAGCATGTAGTTGCTCAAATCTAAAGTGTTCTAAAATGCAAATTGGTAGCATAAGGGTGCTTCAAATGAAAGTGTTGAAAATGCCCTTGAGGAAGGGGTATTTATAGAAGAATTTGAATTCTCTAGAGAATTCAACGGTCAAGATTGCTCCAACAAGGCCAAGATGAAGGGCTATGGTGGGTTGAGAACCCACAAGCCCTCACATCTTGACATGTGGAGGGTGAAGTGGACAAGGGGATATGGATGTAAGTGAAGTGTCAAGAAGGTACATGAGGTGGAAAAAGGACATGCACCTTGGGGAGTGAGGAGATTTCCACAAAAAGGGATTCCTTGTCCCCAAGTGGGAGTGAAAGGGACATTTGAGAATTTTGGAATTCCTCAAAAATCTACAATGGGAAAAAGGAAGGTGGTTGGGAAATATAGTGTGAATTAAAAATTCACATTCTTAGGAAAGTCTAAAAGATAAAAGATGGGCTCCAAAGGGTGGGACTTGGTCACATGTGGAGTGACAAGTCAAGGTTGGTCACATGTGGATGTGACAAGTCCAAGGTTCTAGAAGCCTTGGAAGGATGGAATGTGAATTAAAAATTCACATATAAAAGAGGGAATCTAGGAAGAATAAAAAATTAAAAATTCCTTGGAGAATGATTAGGCTTAATTAATCAGTAATTAGAGGATAATTAGGGGCTAATGGGATTAAAAGCCAACTTGCAAAAGTTGGAGGATGTGACACATCCTAATCAAGGATTAGGCATGTGCACATCCTTAATGAATTAGGAAATGGATTAGGATTAGATGAAAATGACATGTGAGGAATTAAATAAATGTAATATTTATTTAATTTATTTGATGAAAAGAGGATTAAGGAGGTAAGGTATTTAATTATTAATTAAATACCTTAGGGATTTAGCAGATTAAAGATATTAATTAAATAATAGTAATATTACTTAATTAACTCGGATAAGAGGATGTTTAGACGAAAAGTGATAAATTTGGATAAATTAAGTGTCCAAATTTGGATGTCTACACTTTCAAATCAAATTTGATAACCATTATCCCAAACCCATAATCACAATAAATGGATTTTCATCAAGATTTGATCAATACTATTTATCACCTAATCTTATTTCTAATCCATCCATTCTTATCTTCCATTCATTATGCTAAAAATTATCTCCAAGTATCATGACATACACAAAAATATCAATCATATCCTGCATCAATTGTTTAGTAGTATCATTATCACATCAATCACATCTTGCATTCACAAAAACATTAATCGTAAAATCATATCATGTATCCACAAAAAAATTAATCATAACATCACATCATTGCATCCACAAAAGCATCAGTCATGAATCACATCTTGCATCCACAAATCATATGTCCATCATAAAATCATATACCATCCAAATCAAGTGTTGTCATTATATATCACATAGAAAATAAAACAAAAAAATAACCATGTATCATCCATATATAATTGACACATAACATGCATCATCATCATATCATAAACATGTAAAATGTGATCATCATAAATATATCATCATTAAGTGCATCCATAAATTCATAAGGCATCCATACATCATACACATAAGTCATAATCATATCTACATCAAAAAATCTCATCTCATATATACATCATCAAAAAATGTATGTCATGATACAATGATCTAAACATTGAATGTGTGATACACTTACATCAAAAATATATGTACACAAGGCTATCAAAATCCAATGAATGTATATACATCAAAAATATCTATCTACATCAATGTATTTGTACATCAAAATATAAATACAAAAACATATGTATGAGCTACATGGAGTTGCCTCTCTCCTCCCAGTCACAAGGAAGAAGAGGAGGTGCTTATTGTGTGGGGGAGCTATTGCGGTTGTTCTCCCTATCCACTTGAGGGCCCTACCTATGATGGTTCCTATGATGGACACCCTATGGATCCACCATCTGATCTACCAAATCCCCTCACCACTACACTCCTAGCTGATAAATTGGGCTATTTGTTACATGGATGTACACCACCTCATAAAAGGTCCTATAATAAGTGGTCTCTCTCTCTTGTAGCTTGACCTCCCTCATATACTGTGCCATGGGGATCATATGTCCCTATCTTGTAGCCTATAGCTATTGCCTCTACCCTCTCTTTGTAGCTCGCTTAGCAATCACCTATGCAAGTTGATCCTCCACTTGTTGTCATTGGGCAATCTTTCCATCTCTCTTTGATGTTATTTTATCATACTCTATATTCCTTTGAGAATTTTTTATTGCCAACCCATCCTACTCTACCCTATAAGAATCTCTCTCAACGAGCTTGGTCCCACTCTTCTAAGGTAACACAAATCCTAATATCATCTAGGACCCCATAACCCCCTACATGTACTAACTACAACTGTTTGATCCTAACCTCAATCCTTTACAACCAAAACCTCAACCTCCACCTACTGTCACTGTCGATGTGCTCTCCCCATCTTGACATCTCTCTTGTGTTTTCCCCCCACTACTCCTCTATTCAAGAGTGAATCTCAAGGATCACCTAGGTACCCACTATGCATCATATTTTTCCATCACTCCTAGATCATCCTCACTATCTACCCATATCCATTGTAAAGGTGCTAGCTAGATGAAATCTGTCACAAATATATGTGGTAAAGGCATAGGCCCCCAATTTAGAATTTCTCTAGTAGTACATGCAAAGACTATATGGTAATAATCACCTAGTACATCTTGTGGCTCATTGAATTGGAAAAGAACCCTATCAAGTAGATACCTCTCAAGAATATATGGTGTCCACCCAATCAACCATTTGGTCTAATGATAGTAAGGAAGATGTGCATCATCATTGTCCCATACCTCTATGTGCAACCATGGCCTTCATCTACACTCATGCATCTCATCGATAAGTCTCCTCTAATAGTCAAGGTCACCTAGCCTACATTGATTCAACATCGTATCATACATGTATACCAAATAACCAAGATGTTTGACTGCCTCTCCAACTATTCTAAGCATTGAAATGTGCTCCCAAGCCAAAATATGGAGTAGTGTCTCCTGTTGACAAGCTAGTAGTTGAATGGTATACTACTTGGTGCATGTCATGGTAAAGGTGCATTAGAATGCATGATACCCATGCATACACCCAGGCCTCCTCTATAATATACTCTAGGACTCTACCCCAATTGATTGAGAAGCCCCTTGATCTCTTGTTAGGCATGATATTCCCACATATGAGGTTTGTTATAACTATGATTGTATCATCAATGGATCCAATGTTCCATCTTAGATCGATCTATCCATCATCAATATCCAAATAATCATCATCCAATACTCTCTCAATTACCTCCACACCATGATTTGGCTCATAGATGATTCTCACCCTGTGAATGGGCACTCATAGAATATGCCAAACATCCTTCATTGTAATTTTCACCTCTCCTATAGGTAGCATGAATGACGAAGTCTCAGAATGCCACCTCTCCACAAGAGTTGTCATGAAACTTATATAAGCCTAGATATCTTACATATAAGCAATGTAGTACAAGCTAATAGCTCCTAGGAACTCTGCCTCCATCTTAGTGAAATGAGCCATTTGTTCTATAACTTGTGGTATTTTCCCTACAATAGAATAGAATCCAAAATCGCTTACAAGCATAACACCCACAATGTTAACTTCAAATTTTTTTGATGAAAAAATAAGTTTGATAAGCCCTAAATCAAAAGTGATCTTTTTTCAAAAGTGTCATTTTATCACAATCAAAAGAGGACACTTTTTCAAAAGCGTCAATTTATAATTTTAGAAGTGAGAATTTTCACAAACACATCACTTGGTAGCAGACAAAAGCAAATAATTTTTTTGAACATGCTCACTTATGCAAAAGCATCACTCTTCATGCAAAAGCATCACATCAATTTTTAGACACATCATGCTAGTGTTCAGACACATCACTTCATTTTTTAGACATGTCACTTTGAATTGCAAAAGTATCAAGTCTAACTCGACACATTTGTGAGCCTACCTTGAGCTAGCATTTAATGAACCTAGAACTATGTGAATAAGTGCAAGGGTTAGGTATGTACCAAGTGATCTATGTCTGTAGGCCATTAGAACTAACAAACTGTTTCTCATGGTGTGGGGCATGAACAAGGTGAGCCATCATGTTCTCTTGAAGGGAAAACCACTTAAAGCTCTCAAATCTCTAAACTCAATTGGTGCAAATGAGTTTGAAATGAATCCAAATGCATATATATGGTCCCCAAAACCCTAGGATTCCATCCTCCTATCCCATTTCATCTCATTCTCCATCTTCTCCATCCCTCCTGATCAATTTCTTGGCCTCCTAGGACCTAATTTTTTTCTCCTCTTCTTCATCAAAATGATCTCGTCATCCTATCACAAGCCTGACCTAAAAATTATTTTTTCCATTAAATCTCTCAAGGCATAAGGCTAGCGTCCTCCCATCATTCCTTTGTCTGCTGCGAAACAATGGGGCATACAAAAATAATGATTTTTTCCAAAACAACGGTGTCTTTGAAACAATGTAATAGGTACATTGTCTCAAAGAGGGGTAAAATGTAGACATCTAAAAATGTCTAAATGTATCACACATCACTTGCTCATCATTTTCATCACTAATCTTGCATTTTCATCAATTTTTATCACATTTCTCATCATTTTCACCATTTTCATCATTTCTTATCACTTTTTCACCCTTTTCATAAATTTCCCTTTATTAATTAAATGATTTTCTAATTATTTAATTAATTCATCATTTTTACTAATTTTCCTCTATCTCACCTAATTAAATACTTTTCTTAATTATTTAATTAGAAGAACTCTTTTTTTCTATCTCACATAATCAAATAATTTTTAATTATTTAATTAACTAATTTTTCCCACCCCACTTGCACATGGAATATTCTCTTTTCAAAAAGGAATATTCTCTTCCTCTCATAATTATTATTTTTTAATTATTTAATTCCCTAATTTCCCTCTCAAAGGAATATTCTATTTTCAAAAATGGATATTCTCTATTCAAAATATCTCAAACAAATTTCCTAAAATAAGGAGATATTTTCAGTTAACTAAAGCTCTCATTCAATCTCCACCATTGATCTTCTTGATTCAATCCTTGTTGTTGATCTCAACTTTCAATCTCTATGATTGATAAAAAAATTATGAAAATCCATAAAATAATCCATTTTCCTCACCTTAGATTACCTAGAAGAAGTCATGAGCATTCATCAATCTTGAGCATCCATCTTTGAGCATCTTTTAGGTCATACCATCAATTAAATATTTTACAACAATTGTGTTCTAAGGCTTGAGCAATCCAACATCAAATCAACCAAAATTTTCACAACAAAATGTTAGGTTTTCTTTACTTTTGATCATGTTTTAATGTTTGTTTATTATTTTCTTAATCTTTTCCAAAATTAAGTGCATTAAATTTTATTGGTTAGTGGGTTTAATCAATATTTTTTTGTGGGTACTTGATATTTCTAAACCTAATTGTGTTAATTTTCTTCCTAACTGGTTTTCCACTAAACCCATTACAAAAAACCTACTAAGAAAAGTTCAGTAAAGCATAAACATGTACTATCTAACATACTAAAATGTACAAGCATGTAATCTATATATTTCTAGATCTCTAAGTCCATGAAATACTGAAATATAAATAGTCCATGAAATGTATTGAAACATCTAGTCATAGTCAACATATAAATAAATACAATCATAGGTCATGAAATATTGAAATATCTCTAAATTTCCATTGAATATTGTGCAACATAATCATATTCAAGTGGAAAATAAATCAATTATGCATCATCTAGTCCATGAAATAAATAATGTATGTCCTATCCTTAGTAAAATCAAGAGGTGTCTTTGTTCCACGTGAAATAGATGGACCTACATCATGTTGTAGAAGAGAAAGAAAGTTTGAAATCAGATAAATTTTAAAAAAAATTGCATGTGCATTGTTGTATGTTGTGGTGTGTTGTTGATATGTGGTTGTCATTGATGTCAACACTATTAGCATTGCTGCATTAGAAGTTGTATATGTCAAGGATATTGAGAAAATTGTAATAATAAGTGCTACAGGTTGTCAATGGTGAAGTGAAGTTATTTTTTTTTTTGTGATCAGTACGTTGTTGTTCAGAGGTTGTCGACTAAAGGGTTTCTTGTTGAGTATATCTAGTTTATTCATGTCAAGTTTCAAAGATCCGTGTGAAGATTTGATCAAGTTATGAAGATTTGTATTCTGATAGTTTTTTTGTTACTTCAGTTTGTGTTCCTGAATGAAGATCATGTGATTTCAGTTAGTTCAACTGTTGTAGATGCCTCTTTGGTGTTTCATGATGTTTTTGGATGTTTCTAGTTCCTTCTCTATATGTGTTTCATGTCTGCATTGATCGTTGTGCTCATGATCCAATATTTTCTCTTGTGCGTTCATGTTTTTCATGTTCTTGGCGAACAAGGTGTTGAAGCCTATTGTGGATCTTCAAGGAGTAATTAATTGAAGTGGTTCATGTTTGAGGATGTTGTTTTCGATCTTCACTATGTTGTGGGTGACCTTGGTTGATTTGCATGACTAATCTTTATTGATTTGGGCCGACTATTTATATTCATTTTATTATTTTTTTGAAGTTGACTTATAGCGATGTAATCTCTTGTTGTGGATATATAAGAGAAATTGTTTTATCATTAGAAGGTAGAGAAAATTGTGAAGAAGAGTGAAAAAGTGTTCATGAGCATAATCAGAACTATAACTAGGCATTAGTAGATGCTATTTTCTCAGTTCAAAGTCTGATGGATTTAATCATAACCTTTTTGTAAGACAATGTGTCTTCCTTTGGGCAGTAAACCTATTTGTAATTGAGTAGTGAGCTCTAGGCATTGTGTCTAAATGCATGTGCATTCCTCATTCATATTCTCTTATACTTTTAATAGGGTATAATCTTGTGGACTGACCTCCACTATTTTTTTTCCACTAACAGGGTTTCCACGTAAAAATATTGGTGTTATGTGTGATTCTAATTTGTTGTTAATTTATGCTTTCATGATTAATGATTATATTTGACAATAAAGTTAATAAGTTGAATAAGTTTGAAATTTGGTGACAACTGATTCACCCCCCCACTCTCAGTTGTCTGCCCTTGAGTTTCCAAAAATGCATATGATTTAAATTTGATTTAGTTTGTAAAATCATGAAATTAGATTATTTAAATATAGACTAAAGTGTGCATAAATTACCATATGACCATGGGGTAAGTGCACCAAGTTGTGACACAAAAATGGGTCTTAAGATGTCACTTTTTCTCTTCTAAAATCAACAAAGTTTGATGTTCAAGAGAAAACGAAGATAGTTACGCTCAAAATGTGAAATTACAACAAGAACAAGAGTTATAGTGCTCCAAGTCTACTTTCTAAGCTACTAATTTTTTTTTTTTAAATAATGAAGATCAAGGGTTTGAAAAAGGGGGGCCAACAAAAGTAGTCCTATTTTTATCAAAAAAATAGCATAGTGTATGTTGTGGCCACCATAAAAAGTTAACCTATTTTTTAGAATTTCAAAAATCCGAACAGTTAGAAATTACCTAGCACCATATAGTTTATCCCAATCTTTTTGGCTGATTTTGAAAGTGGACACATCTTGAAAAGCTAAAATTTGAGTGTGCTCTCCCTAAATTTTTTTAAAAATAATCAAAAATCAATATTTTTCATTACATGTAGAATGGATTCTAGTTTATAAAAATTTAATTTGTTTCAAAATTTGATGAATGGGTAAAACTCTATAGCAAAACTAGCACATGTTGATTTTTGACAAAAAATAGAGGCACTAACAGGAGAAGTTATAGATGAAAATCTTAACATAATCAAAATGTAAAAAAAAAATATTTAGATAGCTAAGAGAGAACCTAACGTCATGAAGATTTTTTTATAAACTTGCATTGAAATATGTGCAAACCTGATGGAGAGCATGACCAAAAATATGTGAAATTGTGTTACCCTTTCAAAAAATCACATCCTTGGTATGAATTGGGATACCCAAGGAAAAATCCAACCATTTGGTTTAGTATTTCCCAACTCAACTCATTTGGAAAGTGCCAAATTTGGCTCTCACCAAAGGTGAAGAATGACTTTTTGGAATGCATTTTTTGAACTCTTTCTTTTTTCTTTGCCTATCTTTCTCTACCAAGGAAACTATATACATGAAAAAAAAAATTACATGAAACAAGTATAAGTTGACATTTATATATGGCCATTTACTTTATTATACTTTAAGTTATATTTCATGTATATAATTTCAGGATGTTTGAGAGTAGTTTCAGATCTCTTGGAGTTATAATGCAAATTCTAGTTTTTGGAAGATTTGATAATTTTTGACTTAGTCAAATTTCTATAATCAACATGTCAAATTTTAGTAATCAGAAGGTCAAATTTTAGTAATCAACAAGTTGCATCATCTTTCTCTCTCTATCTCACTCATTTTCATCTCTTATGCTCTAGACCTCTCTCTCACTATTTCTCTCTCTCTCTCTCTCTCTCTCTCTCTCTCTCTCTCTCTCTCTCCCTCTCTAATTTTCTATCCCCCTCTCTTTCCTTCCCTTACTATTTCTCTCTATCTCATCTCTCTCTCTCCCTCCTTCCCTCGACTAATTTTATCTATCTCCCCTTCTCTCTCACTCTCTTCCAAGTCCACCCACCATCGCTCTCTACTTCTCACTATATAACATGTCCCTCTATAACTCTTTCTCTCTCCCTCCCTCCTTCCTTCCCTCTCTCAATCTCTCCACTTTCCTCCTTACCTCTCTACTTCTCTCTATCACCTTTCTCT
>VDFB02322527.1:0-42147 GCA_007258455.2 Sequoia sempervirens
CAACCTCTAATGGTAAGATTGCTTTTGCTCCATAGACCAAGGCATATGGGGTAGCTCCTGTTGGCGTGCGAATACTGGTTTTGTATGCCCACAAAGTTGAATTTAACTGGACATGCCAATCACAACTGGCGTCATTTACTGTCTTCTTCAAGATCTTCAAGATTGTTTTATTTGAAGCTTCTGCTTGACCATTACCTTGTGGATAGTAAGGTGTAGAGAACCTGTGTTGGATGTGAAATCTTTCACAAAGTTCATCAACATCCTGATTCTTGAAAGGCCTCCCATTATCAGTGATTATAGAATTAGGAATTTCATATCGGCAGATGATGTAATTTAGGATGAATGAAGAGATTTGTTTACCGGTCACGGTTGTCAAAGGAACAGCTTCGATCCATTTGGTAAAATACTCTGTAGCTGTGATGATGAATTTATGCCCATTTGATGATGAAGGATGAATTTTTCCAACAAGATCTAGTCCCCACTAAGAAAAAGGCCATGTCGGAGTGAAAGGTTATAGTTCCTGTGCAGGTGCATGAATAGTTCCTGTGCAGGTGCATGAATAAGATTCCCATGGATCTGGCATTTAGAACACTTCTTGATAAAATTAAAAGATTCTTTCTCCATGGTAGGCCAATAATATCCCATTCTAACAAGTTTCTTGGCTAAGGTCAGACCACTTGAATGAGTTCTACATATACCACCATGAACCTCTTGTAAGGCTTGTTCAGATTCGTCACGTTCAAGACATCGAAGGAGCGTACCATCAAGACCACGTCGGTAAAGGATTTCGGCGATCAAGGTATAACGGGATGATTGGCGTATGAAATTCCTTTTTTGATTTCAGGATAGATTCGGAGGTAAAATATTATTTTTCAGATAGGTATAATTCTTTCCATATAAAGGTGAGTCAGAACCAGTTAAATGACATATGATTTGGATCTTAGGATTATCATAGGTGGGAGAAAACAATTGTTCCACCAAGAATTCATGCTTGGTTTGATCTTCTGATAGTTGTAATAAGGAAGCAATTGTAGCCATTGCATCTGCGGCTTTATTATCAATCCTTGGGATTTGTGAAAACTTGATTGACACAAAATACTTTTTAAAATCATCCACCATGTTCTTGTAAGGTAGCAACTTATCATCTTTAGTTTGATAATCATCATTGATTTGATTAATGACAAGTTGTGAATCACCGTAGACTTGCAGCTTTGTAATCCGCCATTCCAAGGCTATCTTTATCCCTATGAGCAATGCCTCATATTCAGCTATGTTATTTGTGCAAGGAAACATCAATCGATATGATTTTGGAATGGTATATCCTTCAGGTGTGACAAAAAGAATCCCTGTCCCCCAGCCTTATTGCATGTAGGATCCATCAAAGTACAATGTCCATGAGTTCTTAATTGTTGTTGTGAAGACGTCTGCATCAGGAAACTCAATGTGCATTGTATTTTCTTCTTGTAAAGGTGCTTCGGCCAACTGATCTGTGATGACCTATCCTTTAATAGCTTTTCGATCTACATAGTGAATGTCAAACTCACTTAAGATCATTACCCATTTTGCAAGTCTTCCTGTTAAAGTAGCTCTGCTTAAAAGGTATTTTAGTGGATCAATTTTGGTTATCAGCTTAACTATATGAGCCAATATATAGTGTTGCAACTTTTGTGAAGCAAACACCACTGCGAGGCAAGCTTTTTCAATGAAGGTGTAGTTTAATTCATGACTTGTTAAAGTTTTGTTGATATAGTATATGGCCCTTTCTTTGCCTGTAGAATCCACTTGTGCTAGTAATGCTCCCAAGGATACTTTTGTTGCTGAAATATAGAGTATGAGTGGCTTTCCTGGAATGGGTGGAATTAAAATTGGTGGGTTCATAAGATATTGCTTGATCTGATTGAATGCTGCTTCACATTTTTCTTCCCATTTGAATGGGACATTTTTATGCAATAAATGTGTAAATGGTAAGCTTTTGTCTGCCAATTGAGCTATAAACCGCCTGATGGACTGTAGTTGTCCTTGCAATGATCGAAGCTGACTGATATTTCATGGTGGCGGCATGTCCATTATAGCTTGTACTTTTTATGGATCAACCTCTATGCCCTTTTCTGAAACAATGTATCCTAGTAGTTTTCCAGATGTAACGCTGAAGACACATTTCTTTGGATTGAGTCGAACATTGAACTTCTCCATTCTGATAAATATTTTTGACAAGATTTCTAGATGTCCTTCTCATGTGTTGGATTTTGCAAGGAGATCATCAACGTAATCTTCCACAAATGTATGCATCATATCATGAAAAATTGTCGTCATTGCTCTTTGATAAGTGGCTCCTGCGTTCTTTAACCCAAATGGCATTACGTTCCAGCAATAGGTACCCCAAGGGCATGTGAACGTTGTTTTATGTTGATCCTCTGGTGTAATTTTTATCTGGTTGTATCCTAAAAATCCATCCATTAATGAATACATTGCATGGCCAGCAGTTAAATCAACAATCATATCTATGTTTGGCAAAGGGAAGTCATCTTTGGGACAAGCTTTGTTCAAATCTTTGAAATCTATACAAATTCTAATCCTTCCATCTGGGTTTGAAACAGGTACAATATTGGAAATCCATTCTGCATAGTCAATAGTCCGAATGAATCCAACATCTAAAAGCTTCTTTAATTCCTCTTTAACCAATAACGCAACATGTGGATGCATTTTTATGATTTTTTGCTTCAGAGGTTTTGCCCCTGCATTTATAGATAAATGATGCATTATCAGATTAGGATCTAACCCTGGCATATTAACATATGACCAAGCGAAGTTGATTTGATTCTCCTTAAGAACTCCATGAATTTTAGTACTTCTTTGACTGTTAATGATGCTGCAAGTTGCAAGATTTTTGTCTGCTCTGTTGTACTTATGTTGATTGATTATATTGGTTCGATCAAAATAGAAGATCTTTCATGATAATGCTTGGGAAGAGTGTCAAGTTTCTCATCCTTCAGTGCCTCAGAAAGGTTTTCACTGTCGGATTCGCTCTTTATTTTTCTCTTGTTGTGATCTACCACTGCCATTTTTTGGTTTTCACCGATAGATCCATCTTTTATTTCATTTATTTTGCAGCTAAGAGACTTGACACCCTCACTATCAAAATCGTGAGTATGAAATTCTTGGATGAAACAATTGTTTTCCTCATTAGAGGAACAAAGGAAATTTATAATGTCCTCATCATCATGAAATGTAGGGATATGGATAGGTGCATCATTGTCCCAATCAATAATTTCTGAATAAACTAAAGGCATGGGATCATTAGGTTGGGTAAGGTCTTGAGTTGTCAAAGTCATGATGTGGTTGTCATTTTCATGGTAGACAAGGTCTATGATGGTATTCTCTTGTCGATTATCAATCTCATGAAAATCTGAATCATCCTCAGTTGAGTCATCGTTATATCGTGAATCAAATTCAAGTGATTGTGTTCCCGAGCTTTCTCTTTGTATGAGAACAGGTGTATATTTGTGTATGGTATCAACTTGTTTGTCTCTCCAAAATTCATCATTATAAATGGTGTCCCATTCATATTCATTAGAATCAGTATCTGAACCGTTCTGCAATTGGAAAACTGATCCATAAGATTTTTGTAGAGTGACATCTGCATGGTGTTTATCTGAAATTGATTCTCTTTCATGAGTTTGTTGTGCTTGCTGTAAAGCTAACTCTTCTATATCCTTACCATATCCCAATCCTGTTTTATCATTTGGATGTATTGAAATAGGTTGAATTGGTTCCACGATTCCTTCTCTTCTTTTTCCTATAGGACCATTTCCTTCATAGCCCATTTTCTGCATGATAGCGTACCCCTTACCATATTGTTCTATAGGTAACTTAATGTGCAAGAGAGATTCATCTTCATCTTTGTATAGCTAACTTAGGATGTCCCTATCTTCAGCTTCTTCCTCAGTGGTGCTGGCTTTAATGAATTTTCCATCAAACTTTGTGATTGGCATAGAAGCTTGGTACGTAGAGGTTGTTGCAATCTTTTGATTTGATAAGGTTGGCTGACCATGTGACCTTGGAGAAGGAGGTAAGGTAGAAAAGAGCGAATATTCACCTACTTTTAAAATTTAGCTTAGTGTCAAGATTCTTTGTCAATTCTTGCAGTTGGCCTTGTAGATTAGAAGAAGCAGTAAGAGCCTCCCTATTGTGTGGCACAAAGGCATCCTAAGTTGCTTTCGAAGAAGATTTGAACAAGTTTGGGTGCTATTGTAATCATTGTATAGTTATTTCATCCATCATGTGGAAACTTGAGGCATTGATGATCGTTGATGGTACTTGCGCATATCATGAATCAGACTGACAAAGTATGTTATAGGAAAGATCACGATCTAGGACCTGACAAAATGTATTTTTCACAACAGGTCCCACTCTGATAGGTAGCATTATTAGTCCTTTGGAAGCTCTTTCTTCATCATCATATGCCTTGATAGTTATTTTCCTTCGTGGATCAATGGAATTTTCTAATATTCCTAAGGAATGTATTAACTTTAAGGTACAAATGTTTAAACCAGCTCCTCCATCTATTAAGACACGTCTGATTTGGTGTTTATGGATCATGACTTCAAGATAGAGCGATGAATTATGTGGATGTGTCATGGAGGCATCATCTTTTTCAGAAAATGAAAGACAAGTGGGGGAAGACAAATATCCCACCATGGCTTGAAATTTTTTTACATCCAGATCAGTGTTGACAGTTGTGTTTACAAGAGCTTCTTCTAAAATATTCTTGTGTATGGGAGATATTTTGAGAAGTTCAAGAATGGAGATTTGAGCTAATGTTTTTCTCAGTTGATCAACTAGATTATAATGATTTGGAGAAGGAATAGTTTTCTTAGATGAACTTCCTTTTAAAACAACTTTTGCTTGCCCTCTCGTAGTCACATTAACCTGATGATATTCTTGTTTTCCCTTTATTTTAATAACATTAACTCGCTGATCATCTACATAGATGTGACGGATTATATTGTCTTCAACATTATGTATGCTTTTTGCTTTAGTATCTGATGTTTCCCCTTTTTGATAGTTTGGTAAAGGATCTTTGAATGCTTGATGATCATCATTGGTATGATGTCCTTCAATTGAAATGGTTCCATTGTCAATTAAATCTTGTACTAGATTTCACAAGGCTTGACAATTATTTGTTCTATGACCTTTACATTGATGATAATTGCAATAATACAACTCATTCCATGATGGTGGTTTGACTCGTGGCTCATAATCTCTTTGTGTTGGTAAGGTGATAACCTTATTATCAAGAATCTCCTTGAGAGTAGACTCAAGAGATTGACCCAAAGTGGTAAAATTTCATTGATTTGAAAAGAATGGAGGTCTGGACGGATTTGATGTTTGGGTATTGCCAAGATTGTTATTGAAATTACCATGATTTTGATTGGTATTTTGATTGGTCATGCTTTCTCGATTGGAGTTTTTTCCTTGATGTTTGTTGTTTCCTTGTTGGTTGGTGTTTCCTTGTTGATTGGTATTTACTTGTTGATTGGTTCGTAGAGCACTTGATAGGTTGAAGATAGATTGTCTTGTTCGTAGATTATTTGCATCTACTATACCATCATTGACAACATTTTTATTTCTGTTCCAAAACCTTGTTTTATCATTGTTGTTTTGGTTGGATGAATTTGGATTATCAAGTTTTATCACTCCTCATTTAACCAAGGCCCCTTCAATGGTGATTGTGTTTTCAATCAATTTTTCAAAGTTATGAGGACAATGAATATTAAGCCTGTAACTTAATTCTTGATCTAGGCTATTGATGAAGATATCCATCTTTTCCTTTTCAGGAATAGGACGGGAATATCGTGCAAACAACCTTCTCCACCTTTGCAAAAACATAGTGAAGGATTCTCCTACTTTTTGTTTCACTTTACAAAGATCAAGCATTGTTATCTGGTGTTGGATGTTGTAGGCGTATTGTGATATAAACTGATTTATTAACTCCTCAAAGGTTTTGATGGGGGGAGTGATCTTGGAAAGACACTCCATGGATTGTCCACCCAGACTTCGTGGAAACAATCGCATTAAGTAGGTATCGTCGTAAGCGAATTCTAGACTCATATTTCAGAAATCCCTCACATGTTCAATGGGATCATTTTTTCCATTGTACCTATCAAATTTAGGGATTTCGTAATGTTTTGGAAAAGGGACCATTTGAAGACTCCTATCAAATGGATAAGGAGATATGTCATCCAAAACATACTTCTTTGTTGCACCCCCTTGCATTTCCTTTATTTGCCCTTGTAATTATTTTATCTGTTGAGTAAGGGCACTAAAATCATTAGAAGGAGTTTCAGGATTCTGTTTAATCCCTTCTATATCGAAATTGTAAGGTAACTTAGCTCCTTGATTAGCTAATGAAAGAAAATATCTTTCTTTGTTTCGTTCTAAAATCCTTTCCATAAGATTATGGAATCGGGGATCTTGCTCTACTTCTTGAAGCTTTTCTTCTGTTAATTCTTCAACATTAAATGTTTCCTCTTCTTTCTCATTATGGTCACCCATTTTGCTTGTGGTAGTTTCTCCTTCGTCTTTTTCCATGTGTTTTCGAGATCTCGTGACAACAGGCATAAGCTTTGTTCCAAATTCTACTAACTTTTGATGAAAAGAATGGAATAGTGCAATTTGTGATAGATATGAAAGTCAGGATAGAATGAATTTTCTATGACTTGAAATATTTCTAGCCTTTAGCTTGTGTTGTTCCCTAATTGAAAGGATGAAAATCCTGTTGGCGGGAATTTAAGCAAAAGATCAAGAAAAGGATGATTTTGCACTTTATGAAGTTTGATCGTAGTTTCGTAAAAATGGATTTGTGATGAATGCCTAATGTGATTGAGTTCTCTATTGCAGAAATTGATTTGGACGAGTAGAATATTCAATTGCAGGTTGGGGAATATAACAAAAATGAATACGTTGACTATGGTTGTGCCTTTGAGAAAGGGCTCTTCTTTGAAAGAAAGCTCGTGAGTATAATGGTTCTACAGCATAATCATCAGTGAAACCTCTAACAAAGTCATGATATCGATGAAGAAAGGTTCTATATTTAAGTAAAACCTTTCAGCTTTGGTACAAGAATCGTCTTTTCTTTAATAGTTTCTTGTAGCTGGGTATGTGCAGGATCATGGTGCGCCAAAAAGTAGCAATATTATGAGGGTATGTGGCTGACGACTTTTTTTTCACCCAAAATTAATGAAACGAAAAGGGTTTTTAGAGGAGATTTTCAGGTTTCCAAAAATATAAATTATGATTTAATTTGAATTTAATAAATAATTATTATTCATTTTCTATTAGAATTACGACTAAAGTCCTGATCGATAGGCTGACTGAAAAACATCTATAACTTTCAAAGGTAATATATTTTTGAACCAAAATATGTGTCACATTCTATGCTTCCTACATACTATAGGATTAAAAAAATAAAAAAAAATAAATTTCATGAAGTTTTGACCAAGTTAAGTGGTTAACTTACTAGTTTTTATATTTCTAAAGTTGTAATAAAAAATATAATTAATTATTGCTTGGAAAAAAATACAAAAAATATGCATCACATCCGACATGAGTCCTCTACTTATATATAAAATCTTACAAAAAACTATTATCATTTTATTATGGTTAGATGGTCGACGACACATACTTCTTATTTTTCCTAAAATTTAAGTACTCCGCATTGAAATTTCAAATCCACCAAATAGATTTATTTATTTTAAATAAACCTAGTATTTTAGAAACTACATTCAATTTTCTACAAATTCTATTTTTACATATTTTTGAAATAATATAGATAACTTATTCAAATATTTACGTCAAGTTTCCTAACACTGATTTTTCTGAATTTTTTGCCACTTAAGGGCCTGTTTTTTGCACGATGATCCTACACATACCCAGCTAAGGGGTTTCTTTGGCTTTTTGATCCGTTTGAGAATGGATTTCTTAACAAAGGTTGTGGATTTCCAATCTCTTAACATGAGAGTAATCAAGGTAATCGTGAGTGTTGGATGATCTTAACTGAATTAATGTTTTGAAAACACTTCAAACAAGTTATAGAATAGTTGTTTTTAATTCGTATACTAAACATCAAGTGTATGATCAAAATGTTTTTCAAAAATTATTTTAACAGGTTTACACATGATAAATAGTTCAAACAGACTCACTCTTAGTACTCAAGTAGGTCATCATAGTAATCAACAGCCCACATCTTAGAACTGCGTCGACTCACACAGCCGTGTCACCCCCAAAAGGGCGCCCGTGTTTTTGTATTTTCCAGGTGCGTACTCAGAGTGACGGAAGTGGATACCAAATCCCCTGAGCAAACAGTCCTTGGCAGTTATATGGTGAGTATCTTGGGGGTAGATTCTTCCCTTCCCTGCACTATGATTATTATGATGTTCGGAAACTGACTTCGGTTGGATACTACACTAAGTTCGTAGTAAGGGTTTCCGTTCGGTGCAGCAAATGATATACTCCCTCGAGAGACCTCCCTACCTTTAGAACAAAGGCTTTGGGGATAGTTATCTTGCACACTACCGTCAAAAGAGGGTTTCCCCAATTTTGCTTTAAATTTTATAGTGGGGTGGAATAGCCTGGCTTTGGCTTGAACCCACTTGAGTCGTTCCTCTTGGGTGAGTACTTTTTCCCACAAGAGCAAGCTCTCTAAAAGGTATTATAAAAACTTAAAATTGCATGAAATGAAATAGATGAGTTTGGCATTTTGATCAACCAGTTAAGGGGAGAGCATAGGCCTATCACCGTTTAAAGCAAACCAAACAAGAGTTCAATTTTAAGCCCAAATAAACAATTTGCTATGCTAGGTGAAGATGTTGCTTCACAAAGACACGGAGTTCTTTTTAGCCCAAAATAGAAAATGAAGTGATTATCCTAGGATTGCTTGATTTTGAATTATGTGACTATCCTAGGATTGCTTAATTTTGAATTATGTGACTATCCTAGGATTGCTTCACTCTTTTAAAGTTCTTACTGTCCGCGGTCGTGTCGGATCCAATCAAATTATATTTAAGTTACAGATTACAATTGCTAAAACAGACATCAAGGGCGCTAAAATAGAGTTTATGGGCGCTGTAGGATCTGTCACGAGCGCTGCAGGATGGGTCACGGGCGCTGCAGGAACTGTCACGGGCGCTGCAGGATCTGTTACGGGCACTGCAGGATCTATCAAGGGCATTGCAGGATGGGTCACGGGCGCTGAACTGGGTGTGAATTGTGTTGAAGTGTGTTTATTGCACTAATAAACTGTTTTAGCCGTGACCTATCAGAAAAACCTGTAAAAAGATGTTAGAATTGGGGCAAGAGCCCCACGGTGGGCGCCAAAAATGTGTGATAGAAATATGTGTATCAAAATAAAATAAACAAATCACACAAAATGAAACATTAAACTAAAGAAAGCAAGATAATTGAATTCAAAGAAAACAAACAGAGCTTCTTCAGAACCGTTCCATTTTTCTCTATCTTCAGAGATTTGTTTGAAGCTGTTGCTCTCAGATTGTGTAAGCAAAGCTTCTCAGAATGGCAACCTACATAACGATTATGCAAAGGGAGAGTGCTTCTCTATCCTATATGCTGGTGGAGTGAAAATGCTGATACGGATATGCACAGAGGCTATAGATTATGCACAGGGGTTGTGGATTATGGATGCTATTGAAACTAAACTATGAGGATGATTGGCCATTATATGGAATGATTCTACAATCTATGAATGCTAAAAGACTATGCTATGGATGCTTGAAATCTATTTGACTATAGTTTTTCTGTATGAAAGCTTCTATATGATTTCAAAGACTCGGCAGTCTTTTTTATAGCATTTTGCAAGCAAGAGTCTGGCTGGCAAAGATCAATGGCTGTGAGATTGTCTGGTAATTTTGAATGATGAGAGATGGAGAGGTTGAGAAGAAGATGGAAGATGTTGGGAGGTTGGAGAGAATAATGGAGGCTTGTCTTCAACCCACGGGAACAAGCTTGCACAGGAACATAGAAATTAATTTTCTGTTTTGGAAGTTTGTTTCACGGTTGTTGAAGATAATCCAAGATTAAATAAATAAATTTATTTAATTTCATGTGAGTTTGATTTTTGATTTTTAAAACTATCGAAGATTTAATTAAATATTTGAGATATTTAATTGTAAATAGGACTTTAGAAGAATTTAATTAAATATTTGAGATATTTAATTGTGAATGGACTTTAGAAGAATTTAATTAAATATTTGAGATATTTAATTGTGAATGGACTTTAGAAGAATTTAATTAAATATTTGAGATATTTAATTGTGAATGGAATTTAGAAGAATTTAATTAAATATTTGAGATATTTAATTGTGAATGGAATTTAGAAGAATTTAATTAAATATTTGAGATATTTAATTGTGAATGGAATTTAGAAGAATACTTAATCTTTATTTGAATAAAATATTCAAGCCAAGATTATATAATAATTAATATAAATAAATCATAATATTTATTTAATTAAATAAGAAATGGATAAGAAAAGTGATTAAATAAACTTATTTATTTAATCAAAATGAAAGAATGAACAATATAAATAATTATTTAAATTTATTTATATGCAGATTGAATTCAGAGATTTAATTAAATATTAAAAATATTTAATTAATTACCAGACTATGTGATGTGACCATTTTTAGGTGTATACAAAAAGTATCCACTCCTAAGCATGGATTGCCTACTATAAAAGATAACTAGATTAGAGTTAATATTCGTGATGGATGGATTCTTCAGATAAAACCAAGAGGTGGTCAATGAGTTAGAACAACACATGCTTGCATTCACTAATTCTTGGAGCATGTATGTCTATGTGAGAATGTCTTTTGGGCTAAAAAATGTAGGTTCTAATTTCTAAAGAGTCGTGGATGTTGTATTTCTGAGCCTCAACAATGAGATCATGGTGGTTTGCCAAGATGATCTAACATCATATTTCAAGAAAAAAAAGGTTATTGCAAACACTTAGAGTTGATCATATGAAGATGGCTTGAGTATGAGATTTCCTTAAATCTCAATACATGCATATTTCATGTAGATGAAGATAAGTTGGTAAGAAATATTGTATCAAAGGATGGGAAGAGAATAGATCTAGAAAGAATAAAAGCAACTGACCTCATCTACCAACTTAAAACAATTGAGGGGGTGCAATTATATTTTGGGTAAATCAACTTTATTAAGAGATTTATCTCTAACTTTGTTAAGAAGATAAAAGAAATATTCAAGATGCTGAGAAAACAAAATCAATCACACTAAGTGATGAACCAATTGAAGCATTCATGAAGATCAAAGAAGCACCAATCTCAATAAGTCTAGACTATTTCAAATCCGTCTAGCTCTTCTCATTTATCACATTTCATACTATTGATGTTGTACTGCTTTAAAAGAACAAGGATG
Source organism: Sequoia sempervirens (assembly GCA_007258455.2). Taxonomy (NCBI): domain Eukaryota; kingdom Viridiplantae; phylum Streptophyta; class Pinopsida; order Cupressales; family Cupressaceae; genus Sequoia; species Sequoia sempervirens. Next base: position 11,455 of record VDFB02322527.1, read on the forward strand.
AATGCAATCAACCTATCATATTTTTAATAAGTTTTTTACAAGGTGCTAAGTTGATGTATTCATTAATGGAAACGCATGCTTATGCCCTTGTCAAAGCTATAAAGAATTATAAACCATATCTAATAACTGTGGGGTGATCCCACAATAGTGGGTTACACTTTTTGGCCAAATTTCACATTGAAAGCAACATTGTGAGCAAAATTTTCACTTTCTGACACTTATAGTAGGTAAATTGTTAGGAATTTGAAGATGATCCAAACTAGTGATTTGTGAGATTTTCTATGTAGATTTTAAATGTATTTAAAAAAAAAAAATTGTAATTTTTTTGCATCTCCTTTGATAACTAGTTTTTAATAGTAAACAACATTTTTAAAAAGTGATGTGTACTTTCAATCGCATAACTTGTTTTCTACAAAGGATTAAGTTATGATTCTTTTGAATTTAGGCTGGTAACACTGATATTTAGGACTTCCATTTCATTTCATAACATTTTGTTGAATATTTTTCATTTGATTAAGTTTTAAAGTCAAAATAATTACAATTTAGACATAGGTGCACTTTCAATCCCATGACTTTTTTTGTATTTATTGAAATTCTTTTTTTTTTTGAATGAGGATAAATATTGGTGTGTACATATTGTTCCAAAAAAAAAATCGTTTATTAACTATTTTTCCACAATAGTATTTCACCGAACTTGATGTTCAATGAAAAACCTATGTTTAGTAAAACTAAAAAATATAATACAAAATAAAAGTAAAATATATCAAATTTATAGTTGTTAGGAAGCTTGTTTCCAGGACTACAATTCTCCAACTTGATTCATCTATTTCACCCCATTTGCACCTTCAAATCCAACTTCGAAAGTCAAAAATGCATTAATTTCGTAATTAAAGAAGCAAAGTAAAAAAAAAGGGGGGGGTTCATTAGAACCCTCTTTCTAATGAAGGGGACCCCTAAAAGGCCGCTAAACTCTTCCCCAAACTAGCTATTTTTGGTTTCTTTTTCATCTTTCAAACGAACCCTTCAAAAAAAACATTATATCAACAACTTTTTAGCTTTTCCTTTTTTTTTCAAATTTTAATATTTTTTTTTTTTCTAAGTTTTTCAAAATGATGTAATGATTTTAATATTAATATTAATAGTTAAGTGTAATTTTAACTTTTTTTTAATATTTTAATATTAACAATTAAGTGTAGTTTTAAGTTTTTCATAATGCATGTAATGATTTTAATATTAATATTAATAGTTAAGTGTAGTTTTAACTTCTTTTCTTTTTCTTTTTCTTTTTTGGATTTTAATATTAATAGTTAAGTGTAGTTTTAACTTTTTTAAGTTTTTCACAATGCATGTAATGAATTTAATATTAATATTAATAGTTAAGTGTAGTTTTAATTTATTTTTTCAAATAGTTTTTTTAGATTTTAATATTAACAGTGAAGTGTAGTTTTAACTTTCTTTTTCTAAGTTTTTCAAAATGCATAAAATGATTTTAATAATAGTTTTTTTTTAGATTTTAATATTAAAAGTGTAATTTTAACTTCTTTTTTTCTAAGTTTTTCAGAATGCATAAAATTATTTTAATATTAATATTAATAGTTAAGTGTAGTTTTAACTTCTTCTTTTTCTTAAGTTTTTCATAATACACAAAATGATTTTAATATTAATATTAATAGTTAACTATAGTTTTAACTTCTTTTTTTCCTAAGCTTTTCATAATGCATAAAATGAATTTAATATTAATATTAATAGTTAAGTGTAGTTTTAACTTCTTTTCTAAGTTTTTCAAAATACATAGAATACATGTAATACATGTTAATTAGATTCGTTTTCTAATATTAACAGTTAAGTTCAGTTTTAGCGGGTTGGGGCCCTAGTTCGATTGGCTAAATCTTTCCTGTTGCAGGAGGTTGGTCACGAGGTCTAGTCTCCCCCACCCCCGTGGTACCAGAGGGCATGTCGCACCAGCGCCACCGGTCACATTAAAAAGTTTACCAAGCACACTACAGTTTATATGGGGTCGTGCTACCCGATTCCTGCAGTCTAAAAAAAAAAAAGTTCAGTTTTAGCTTTTTTTCTAAGTTTATCAAATGCATATTAATTAGTTCTCGAAAAAAAAATTAATATTAGCAATTAAGGGCATGTCCCCATGGAGCTGCTTGGCTTATTTTGGCTAGCAGCCACTGCTTAATATTTGTAGGAGTATTTTGTGGAGCTAGTGGCCCCATGAACTTTATTTTTTTGCTTATTTTTTCTACTTATTTTTAAGCAATCAATTTAAATTTTATTTTTTCAATTCTATAATTTTTAACTATTTGTTAATTAATCTAGGGTCTAATTAGTGCAGATTTGTTATGTATTAAACTTTTACTGAGGTATATTTCTCTGTAGTACTCCATTGTGTTAGACTAATACGGCCAGAGAACGTTTTTATAAATTGAAAGAAAAGAAAAATCTATTTAACCCAAAACACAAGACCAGGGACCTTTATCCACTGCTTCACAGATTAGAAGCATTATAAATGAAACTTAAAGAAAAAAAAATACGATAATTGTGGCGTTGTCTTTCTTTTCTGAAGTGATGAATTCTATAATTATTTACGGATTAGAAGCAAAAATTGATTATGCAAATATAAAGCATGATATACTCATAACACATAACATACCTTAATAATGTATCCTTCATAAATTGTATTCACAGAGAAAACTGTATTCAGATTCAAGAGCAGCGTCAACAATGATTTGAGGGAGGCAGAGAAAATGTAAGATGGTCTTTTGTGCAGGAAGGATAAATTAGGGGGAGAAAAATGAAATAATATAAAAAAGGAGGGAAATTAACATGTGGTGCCAGATGTCAATTTTTTTCATTTGCAGCAGCTACTTATTTCCAACCCCCCAAATTTTGCAAAGGCTATTTACAATTTTTAAGCAGTTGCTGCTTTACCAAAATAGGATAAGATTCCAAATTATCCAAATTCCATTAATAAAAAATTTTCATGGGGACACTAAACTGCTTAATTTTAAGCAGATAATTCAGTTAAGCAGGAGCATGGGGACAGGGGGTAAGTTTAGTTTTAGCTTATTTTTCCTAAGTTTTTTAAAATGCATGTTAATCAGTTTTTTATTTTAGAATTGAAATTATAGGGTTTTTTTTTAAATCATTATATAAGTAAGAGAAACTCACAGGAAGGATATTTAGGTTTAGAAGACAAGTTTTGGAGAAGAGAAATAGAAAAATTGTGAAAGATATTTTTGTTCTACAAAGCAAGTTTTGGAGGAGAAGATTCAGAAAAATTGTAAATTATTTTTATAAGAGGATAAACAGGTTTTGAATGGACTCGAAACCATCAGGTTTTAAGGGGACCCGAAACCCACACCAAGGAGAACAAGTTTCCCAAAAGCAGGAAACAAAAACCACCAGCAGTGAAACAAGGGCCTAGCAAGCCAACAACCAGCAAAAAACCAGTAGGCTGCCCAGAACAGAACCAAGATTACATGAATCTTGACTTCATTGGTTTTGACGGGACCAACAACCCATTACAATCCATTGGTTTTGACGAGACCAACAACCCTTGGAAACTAGGTTTTGGCAAGGACCTAAAACCCAAACCTATGGATTTTGAAGGGATCCACAACCCTATACATCTAGGTTTTGGCAGGGACCTTAAACCCAAGAGTATAGCTTTCAGAAAATAGATCAGGAACGAAGCTCCAACAACAAAAGTATCGAATCCCAGCAAAACACCCCTTCCACCTCTATAGGAAAGGTAATCACAAATGCACAAAGCTCCACCCTTTCCACCTCTATAGGAAGGGTAATCACAAATGCACAAAGCTCCAACAGAGTTCATCAAGATACTTTTGTTCTCTCCACCTCTATAGAAGAGAAACCCGAGCTCCTCCATACCATCATGGCTACAACAACCATTAAACTTGAGACTGAACACCTCAAATATTAGCTTACTTTTCAAGATCTCCACCTCAATAGAAGATAAAGAAAAGAAGACAAAAGGAAGGCCATCATTAACTCCCAAGCAGCCACTAAACAAGGCTTCATTAGCCCCCCCACAACACTTCCAGGCATAACCAGTCACATCCCGCTCCACCTCAAAAGGAGAAAGGTCACTTCCAGCCACATCCACCTCCCCCTCAATAGAAGATAAGACCACCTCCATAGGAAAGACCAAAGTAACCCAAAGATGCTCCAATAGAAGCGTAAAAAGCACAGCCATGGAACCAAGAGGGAAAAGGACAACAAAACCCTCACCACAACGAAACCTAGAGGTCAGAAGATGTAAACAAAGGAGATTAGATCCCAACATAAAGGAGATCATAGACCAAAGAGATTCCAAAGGAATCCAAAGCAAAAGAGCCTCTCCTAAAAAACCAAAACATACTTCAAGGAACAAGGAGAGAAGAGAAACAGTTAGATAATCATTTTTCTGCCAAGGGGACAAAGTTGAAGCTGAAACAACAACCCTCAGATAAACAAACAATGAGCTCTTTCGGTTAGGGAAGAAACAGCAACTAGACATCCCTGCAGAAAAATAACAAACAACAAAACCCCCTAACAGGAAAATGAGACCAAAAGAGAGCAGGGGCCAAAGAGGAAAAAAGAAGCCACCATATTTCTGCAAAGAAGACAGAGGAACAAAAACGGCATCCACAAAGGCCCTCAAATAAACAAATGTGATGCACTCCTAATCAGGACAATGTCGGCTTCCACGCAGTCTCCCAAAAATATAGACAACATCCAAAACCCCAATCATAAAAATGATGCCAGAAGAAAGCAGGGGCCATAGAGAAGGAAAAAAGCAAACCCACACAAGATCTGCATACAGATACTGAAGAGGAAGGACCTCCTGCCAGAAAGAAGCCAGAAATCCCCAACCGGAGGGAGAAACGTCCTCACCAAACTCAGCATCAACTCCTTCAAATCTAGTCTCACCATAAGCCTCAGCAAAAGCCCTAAAACCTCCCGCACGCGTTGCTCCCACCATTCTGGAGACACAGCCCCAACAAACCACCTCGTTCTCCCACCGGCCTCTAAAAACCTCCTACACAGGCCTTCCAACAGCAATGAAGGCTCCACACAGTTGAAACCCCCCGTCAGAGTCAAAATCCTCCTCTCCCACCTCTGTGGAATTTGAAAAACCACTACCACTTCTCGTCCCACTCAAGCGCTCCATACTCTTATTGTTTCACCTAGGATAGTAGTTGTTATTATGAGTTGTAATGATTATTTTTATTTTTATTTGAATTGTAAATTGTTAATTGTTAATTTACAAAGGAGATAAAATTGTAAATTGTTAATGTACAAAAAAGGAGATAAAATTGTAAATTGTTAAGCAGTATTTTACAAAGAAGGAGATGGGGAACAAAAAGACAAGAAAAAGTAAGACTGCATGAAAGAATAGGAACAAATAATATGTGGAAAAAGCTTGCAAAGTTATTATAGATGTAAACAAGGTATATCAAACTTGAGCCTCTCTCAATATTATTCCTTTCATTTCCCTTTAGAATTTTAATCTAGTTTAGATTTAATTTAGATTAAATTTATATTTTTAGATTCTAGATTTTTCTAATTTAATTTAGATTTAAATTTCTAATTTAGATTTTATATTTAAGTTTCCTATTTTGGTTTAGATTTTTTAAATTTCGAATTTAGTTTAGAATTTTAAATTTCTAATTTGTTTAGTTTTTAAACTTTCTAATTTAGTTAGCTTTTAAATTCCTAATTTGGCTTAGATTTTTAAATTTCTAATTTAGTTTAAAATTTTAAATTTCTTATTAGTTTAGTTTTTAAACTTTTCAATTTAGTTAGCTTTTAAATTCCTAATTTAGTTTAGATTTTTAGATTTCTAATTTAGTTTAGAAATAACTAGTTTAGTTTTTAAACTTTATAATTTTGTTAGCTTTTAAATTCCTAATTTAATTTAGATTTTTAAATTTCTAATTTAGTTTAGATTCTAATTTTTAATTTAGTTTAGATTTTTAAATTTCTAATTTAGTGTAGATTTGAGATTTTTAATTTAATTTAGATTTAAAGTTTCTTAATTTAGTTTTAATTTAAGTTTCTTAATCTAGTTTTACTTTAGATAAAATTTAGATTTTAGATCTTTTACACTTCAGAATTTAGAGCTAAATTCTTCTAATTTAGTTAGATTTAAATTTTTAAATTAGATTAATTAGATTTTAGATTAAATGTTATTTTTTCTTTTTAGTTTAGTTTTTTTTTTTAAATCTAGGCTAACTTTGTTAATTTGTCTTTTTTTTGCAAGTTCATTTGTCCAAGCTTGAAAAATCAAAAAATAAAAACTCTTGTTTGTCGAAGAATATTGATTTAAACTACTAATGGGTGGTTTTGCAGGTTTTCACGTGTCCAAGACTTTATTCTTGAAACAACTAAATCTTGTTTGTTTTAGAGTAGATCACACTTCAATTGGTGCTTAAAAAGAACAGCTATTTTTTTTCACATAGATTTAACTAGGGGGTTAATAAACCACTATTTTTCGTGCTTGTAAGATGGTAGGTGTATGCTCTCACCTTCTGCAAACTCAATGATTAGAAGTCAGACCCATCTATTTTTGTGTTTACCCCTTAGAGGGCCCGCCATCCCACTTCGAAAGGTGGGAACGACCCAAGCAGAAGTGGGCTAAAGCCAAGTCCTTCCGAACCGCTATATAAATGTGTGGTTGTGATGAAAATTGTGATCAACGGGAAGTGGTACGTGATAGCTCTCCCCCAGTATCTTTATTATGTGAAAAGCCCTTGTTCTGAGGGTTGGGAGACCTCTTGAGGGAATTTATCATAGTATCCCCTGAACCGGATGCCCTTACTAGAAACTTTTGTGTAGAAAGCCAAAATCCTTCTATTTGTTGGCACAGGAGGTTGGACCTCTGAAGTCGTCCCACACTTTGCAGTTCAAAGTAGAGATAGAAAATTCCTCTTTAGGGAATTTGGAGTTTGGTGTACCCGAGAAGTGAGTGTCATGGAGGGGAGCCAGTGTCACCAAACTCCTAAGCTATCCGCTCTAAATAGGCGCAACTAGAGAAATCCAAGTGGGAACCTAGAAAATATTGGCTTGGCTAGCCATAGGTTGTACTTGTCTTCAAGTCAAGTCAAAACATTTAGATATTGTGCTTTAGTGTTTGAATTGTATTCTTGTTGCAAACATTTTCAATCACACTCAAACATCATCACATATCATAACCTTTGAGTCTCATGCTTCATCCATCATAATAATCATCCCTAAACCATCTATAACCTTCCCAAAATTTCACTAATCATCCAACAACATCCTAAAACTTTCCTCAAATCCTTTCTAAACTTTCCAAGATCATTTATAATCCCCTTTCAAAAACTCTCAAAGCCAAATATGTCTTCATCCCTATCTTCCACATCATTTTCTACTAAATCTTCATCTAAACCTAAACCAATAATCACACTTAAAGGAGTTCCTAATGGCATTCCTCCAATAAAACCAAAAGTTGTGCTTAAAGGAGTCCCTAATGAAATTCCTCCAATAAAACCAAAAGTTGTGCTTAAATGAGTCCCTAATGGCATTCCTCCAATAAAACCAAAAGTTGTTCTTAAGGGAGTCCCTAATCACATTCCACCACCTAAACCAATAATCACACTTAAGGGAGTCCAAGCACCACCCTCTCCATCATTCATGTCTTCCTCTTATCCTTCACACACATACACTTATTCTCCAACCTCTAATCTTAATCCTCCATATTCATCCCCGACCTATGTAAGTCCAGATTCCAAGAAAATTCATACTATCATGGCCTTGGTTATACACCTCGTGCTCAAGACATTTGTACCCATTGTAAGTCCAAATTTCATCAAAATAAACCTAAGTATCCTAGTCCATCAAACCTCCCATCTATCTTGGTCCTTATCATCCAAAGCCTAGTTCATCAACCCTTCCATCCATATTGGGGCCCTACATCCCTCCATCTCCTATTCATCGAGAACAACAAAGGCACACATCCTTGATGCCCAAGTTTCAAAATTCTACCCACATTAACCCATCCATAATACCTCTATATCATTCATCTCCATCCACCCATTTCATTTCTCTTGGAAGCAATTTGGGTGCCAAATGTCAAAAGCTTCCATATCAAAATCCACATATATCAAAGGATCAACATGTCTCCTCAAATACAATGCATTGAATTTATTTGAATAGAAGGGCATAGCAACATATTGCACAAATTTGTATATAGTGAATCCTAAGTAGGAAGGGATTGTATTTGTATTTAGTGTATTTAGTGAATCCTAAGTTATTTGACGTGTTTTTTTGTAGGGGCTCAACATACAAAAACTGAAGTAGTAGTCGAGCCAAATTTAGATCCTAGAGCAAATGAAGTTAAAGAACACATAGTTGATGTTAGGGAGGAGGCCCTAGTGCAAGGAATGGATGTTGGAGAGGGGTCGGGATCGCTTCTGAATACTATCATGGAAGAGCATATGAATCTACCTAAAAAGGTTAGGAGAAAAACTTCTTCTAGAAAATTAGATCATTTATTTCAAATGTATCATGGAAAATTGAAGTTTTATGCTGAACAACCTAAATGTACTACAAAGAGGTCAATGAACAAAATTGAAAAGCAAATAATTTCTCATTTCAATAAACTTGATACACTCAATCAAGCCCAACTATTGTCAATTGTACTCCTTAATAATGAGCTACAAGAGCCATTACAATTGTTGGGTGTAGATACGAGTGCAATAAAGAGGAAAGGTTCACAGCTACAAAAAGACATTGTTGAAAATTTAGAAAAATGTTTGGGTTCTAGTGGGAAACAATCTCGATCAATAGATAAGGCAATTTCAAGAAGAGTCATGTTGACATCGATCTTAAGTGAAAAATTGGCCAAAAAAGGAAAAATCTCTTCACTTTCAACTGAGATTAATTTTAGCAAAAAGACACTAACACAATATGTCAAAAGGAGAAAGGTTCTCGATGATAGTACCTCAGAAGGCAATTCGGCAATTATGTGTAGAGCTCCTCGATCTGACAGGATTCAAGATGTTTTTAGGATCTTCATCTCAAGTTTTTGGAATGATCATACTTGTCCTTCATCAAATAGAAGAGATGTTATCAAACAAAAGATTGGGCCCAACAATAATGAATTACATACAAAACATTGGTTAGACATAACAAAACATGAGATGTATGTGTTATTTTGTAATTCAAATCCACATGTAAAGATTGGGCAAACAATGTTTGAAAAGTTAAGGCCATATTATGTGAAGACAAAAAAAGGTTTTTGAAACTTGTTGTCATCATCATATTGAATTTGATCTCTACTATCAGGGGTTTCAAAATATTAGAGAAGAAAGTGATGGTTTTCATAATGCACCTCCTAAATGGGAAAGTCAATTCATAGCATCCATCCTATGTGATAAATCAGATGATGATAATGCATCCAGTCAAATTAGTTGCATAAAAGGGTGTGTGAAACATGTGGAAATTTGGCTAAAATGTCTTTGAGAGACGAAGATACCGACCTAACAAAGTTGGTATCTTGCAAGAGTTGCAAGTACATCAAGTTTCATACCAAAAGTGGCAAAGAATCAACAAGGTTAGATTATGTAGAAGAGGAGATGCCAATGGGAACATTTATGGAAAAGTTTTGTAAATTGATACAACCATACATACAACATTCTTTTTTTCTAAGTGGCAAGCACAATAGTTTCAGACATTAAGAGATACTTTCCCACTTGGAACAGTGTTATCAGTAGTTGACTTTGCAGAGAATTACTCTTTTGTACATCAAAAAGAGATTCAATCACAATACTATTTTTTCAGAGCAAATCACTATTATGGTGCAATTGTGTTATTGACATGCACAAGTGGATTTAGATGGTGTTGACAGTTCATCTGAGACACAAGTCATTAAGAAATAATATTACTTCTATATTAGTGATGACAAAGAGCATGACACACTATTTGTACAGCATTGCTTCAAGAAGTTTTTTGAATATTTCTTAATCAGGGGTGTCAAAATTGAAAAGCATTTTGTATGGTCAAATGGATGTGCTTCACAATTCAAATCGTCAAGGCCATTTTATGCACTATGTAGATATCATCGAAATGACAACATACCACATGTTTGGAGCTTCTTTGAGAGTGGGCACAGAAAGGGTGAACATGATGGTGTAAGAGCTTGCATCAAACGTGCTCTAAGAACGCATCAAATGAATTATGAGGGAGATCGCATAAAAGATGCACATGATGTTGTTGAATGGTGTCAGAAACGCTTTGCATCAAATGAGGTCGACATGTCTCTAGCAACCAACTGATACATTCCACATAGAGTGTTTGGGGAGATATCGGGTATGTTTTTGTTTAAATGTAAATCTTTAAATATACATATATGTGTACATTCAAGTTTGTTTATTTTAGTTTCAATATATTTATATTGATTATTATTTTTTAATGCAAAATCATATTTTGTAGGTGTGGATAGAAGATCAATGCATGGATGCAAGAGGGTAGAGAAAACAAGATCGTTACATTCCGTCATGAGTACAAATAGTTTCCCATGGACATTGCACATTAGGGATTACTCATGTTTTTGTTATGACTGCATTTTAGAAAAATATGATGAATGCAACAACCAACAACAAGGATATGTCAATGAACAGAATTTGGTGCCACTACATGTTAGTGACACATACAATGAAAATGAAGATGAAGGCTTTGAAGACATTCCTTTGATTTCAATTGATTATGACCATATTTCAGGACTAATTAAAAAAGGTACATGTATATATATTTATATCGTGCATGTACGAGCTTGTGTAAATTTGTAGCTTAATCATTTATTAAATTTTATTTGACTACTGTTAAAAGTAAATTTACATAAACTTAAATGATAGTGGAACTCTAATTTGTTTTACAAATTTTCATGTAATTTTGGTGCAAGAGATGTTTTTCAGTCATAGCAAAGTCTAGAAACATAGAAGGTGTTAGTTATTATCTATTGAGTTGCACAAGATAGAGGTAGAAGCTAGCAGAATCAAAAACAAGTGATGGAATGCTATTCCCCATAGGTCTGACTAAATAAATAGATGTTACATGATTTATATATTGAATGTATATTTTGAATATTTTGTTACTTCTATTGACCTTGTAAATGTTATATCTTACCTTGGAATGTTGGTTCCTTCAAGTTTAGTTGTAGTGCAAGGGACATGTCTCAAGCAAATCAAAATTGTTCAAAATGGGATTCATTTCATTGATTATCAACCTGAGAACAAGGTATATCAATATAGCCACCTTGTAATTGTTACTGCCATGTCCCTTCATCCAATTCTACATGCACGTGGACGTCGTAAGTGGAGACTAGATAGTGATTATCATCAGGGAATATTACATGTTATTGAAGAGCAGGCTGAACCACTTGAATTGGTTTGAATAACAGGATGTGTCATAGGTGGACTTGAACAATTTACTTATATATTAAGAGAGAAATTGTTAGAAGATTAATCTTTATTTGGTAAAGGTTATTCTTTAATTGTAATTATTTATTTTTTAATTCCTTTATTAAGGAATATTTGTAACCATCTCCTTAAGAGGTTCTTAACACATTGCACTTTGTATCATTCTTAGGTATTTTGCCTCCATTAATAATATTGGGTTTTTTTCTTGTTTCTTCCCCTTATCAAATTCTTGTGTATCCTTAGCATTTGGTGGTGCTTGGTTTGGCTACTCTCTCTTTGGTAACATTTTTCCTTCAAACAATGCTCATTAGTTAGTTCTTTCCTTTGTTCAATTTATTTTTTCTCTCAGAAACACTATAATATATACATTTAAAATGGAGTTTGAAATGGAACACTATAATTTATACATTTAAAATGAAGTGAGTTTGAAATGGAATAACATGAGAGCATGCTTAGTCAAGAGATGCTTTGTTAAGAAAGTTGAGAATATGAAACATGTGAAAAATTGAAAGAAAGTTTGAAAGAAGTGAGTTTCATATTCTCGACTTTTAATGACTTTTAAGTGGACCATCCATGCAACTCATGAGAGATGGGTTCTTATTACTCACTTGAACCACTACTCATGAAATATGGATCAACAAGTTTTACTCAAAAACTTAGAAATGAAACCTAATAAAACACCACATAATTTAACATGCTATGAAAACACCGCCTTCTTGATAACAATTCCATTGCCTATTCATAGTTGTGAATTCACCAAATGACAAGTTTTTGAAACATAATGAAAACACAAAGAAACATTATATGGTTGAAACTACATAATCTTATAGTCAAATTTATTGAACTTTATTTCATGAGTAGCAAATCACAAGGAACCCATCTCTCATGAGTTTTAAGTGGACCATTCATGTAGCTAATGAGAGATGGGTTCTTATGAACCACTTCAATCACAACTCATGAAATATGGATCAATGAGTTCACTCAAAAAAACTATAAAGTTGAAATCTAACAAAAGATCACATAATTCATGACACACTATGAAAATACCACCTTGATAACAATTTCATTGTCTATTCATAGTGATGAAGTCACCAAAACACAAACATGGCAAGTTTTGACACATAATTAAAACACAAGGAAACAATAGATGGCAAGCAACATACATAGAAGGTAACTAGATGCTCTGAAGGGTAGACAAGCAAGGTTTTGCATTAGACATGTAAAATGTTATATCATCACATTTTATGTTATATTGGCTTCTTTTTAGGATTTTGATCATCATTGAATATGTAATGTTGGCTTATAAAATTTTAGACATTTACATTACTGATTGGTTTGTTATCTAAAACAAGTGGAGTTGTGATTAAGCTAAACTAAGAATCAATACTCTTTTTTATGGTAATTTGAAATTTCTTCCATGATCTAGAATATACTCTTTTTTGATAAATTTTTGCTAAATGATGGTTGAATTCTTTTTTTTAAGCTCTCTTTAACCTCCATTGTGTCCAAAAATTTTAATTATATATCAATTTTGATAATTTATATATTCCATTTGATATAATTTATTTTCTTACATAATTTTTTTTATAAAATCCATCCATAATTAATAATTAGGAGTTTTTCATTCCACCAAAATCATCCGGATCACAAATTTATCATTCCATGAAAGTGACAATCCCAGCCTCATCAATGTAAAAACCCTTTCAAAAGCTTTAACATAAGCAGCACACCATCAATTCACATATTTCTCCATTTAACACTTATTTATCTAGCCAAAAATTGTCTCCTAAGAAGAACAATCTACTCTTGCCTGTGAATCACATAATATCATTGGACACGTTTATGTAAAAGTTTGAACACAGTTTCATGAAATAAGAGCGAGACTCTGTTTTTTGATACAGTTTTCTATACAGCAATGGCAGCATAAAAGTTTTGTTTTACAGAACACCTCATTTCCGCATTTAATTACTTGATCCCCTACCTCATTTCCGCATTTAATTACTTGATGTCCATATTTCCATCTGAAAGTCACTATCAACTGTGCTTATAATGGGTATGTTATTTTTGCAACTTATGGGTATAAATATATATGTATGGTTGACCCTGGGAAAAAATTGCCGTACTGCCAAACTCAAAATCCAAACCCCAAACTGGTAGCTTTGTTCTAAAATATGGGAAAGTGAACATGTGTATTTGTTTTATGTATACGATCCATCTTGACAAATGCTTTCAGCAGATTGACTCAATATGGTCCATCTTGACAGGTGCATTCAGTAGATAGATTCAATTGACGTAATATGTCTAAAAAAAGGACCTCAATAAACCATTTCATTTTTTGGTTTCTTTGTTGTTATAAAGTGCTGTTTCAACGTAGACTTATTAATGCAACAGGAACTTGGGGTATGCCAGTCAACCAATCTCTTACAAGATCAGGTCCTATTGTTAATGTTAAATAATATAATATGGAAGGCTTTTGTGTGGAGATAAATTTTAGACTTCAATCTGTGCATATTTTAGCCATGCGTAATCCTCTTGTCGATTCATTCTTGAATGCATATCTATTAAGAATTGTGTCAGTTTTCATATACCAATATTTCTTTTTGCTTTTATGATATACTGCCGATGTAATTGACCATGATTGTAATAACCTGGCAGCATCCACTGTCAGAGCTTGTATCATTCCCAATTGTGATTATAACGCATGCATGCCAGGTGATTACAATGGGTTTTGATTAAATTCCATTTCATTGATCATACGAATGGGAGGAATATGCCCTTGAATAAATAAAACTTTTTATTTACATATATGATTCTTTCACCTTTCTGTTTCTGTTAGATTTGTTTTTCAGTTGAAATACTGATGATGCATTTATTTCTCTGATTTGAGAAGAAATGAATGCAATTCGGTCCAGTATAGGTACAGCATGATTCCAATAATGATATTCTGTATTGTCAGATAGAGGAGTTCCATCAAGAAAGAAAATCTTCTTCAGATTGGTTTTTGAATTCAACTGCAGGTACCCAGCCAGATTGTAAGTTTTTTAGATTATATTTCTTTTGAACATTAATTAGTATGGAATTTTTTCTATAATTACCTTAAATGTCGAGAATCATTATATTTGTTATTAGACCTTGATTTGGTTCAAAGCTACCGAAGGAAATAAATCAGTTGTAGGATCTCAGAAATAGCTTGTCATGCAGTCATGATTTAAAGAGAAATAAGGCTTGTCTAATCTAAAAACTGAAATTGCTTATTATGCCAAGGAAAGATAACAGCATTGCAGGATCATAATTAACTCTTGGCACATCTATCCTTGGAAGAGTGGGCAAGTTCCTGTTAGGACACTATAATATGCACAATAATCTCGTTTGTCAATCTGACATAAAGTAACACGTGAGAGTTGCAAAGGAAGAAATTGTTTTCAAGTCCATTTAAAAGGTATAAAAAGATGTCCCTTGGACTGTGATATACCAGTAAGATTGGGCATTTTCCATGACAATGACCCAGGTTTGAACCCTGGTGGACTTTACAAGTATTTCAACATTTTTTCTTCAGCTAAGAAATGGGGATTTGCTAATGCTGCTTATTGAGACAACTATATAATGTATCTATTTTGTGAGAGGTATCTATTTTGTCAAAATCATCTACAGCTGAGAGCTAAAGATTAAGAGCTATCCATTCCACCAAAATCATCAGGCGCACGTCTTTTAGAAAAAGCACCAAGGTATCATATTCCATCAAAGTAGCAGAGGCACATTCTGTATCAGGGCCCAAGCCTAATCAACGAGCAAGCTAATGAAAACTATGAATTAGGAGTTTTTCATTCCACCAAAATCATCCGGATCATAATTTTTTCATTCCATGAAAGTGACACAATCCCAGCCTCATCAATGTAAGAACCCTTTCAAAAGCTTTAACATAAGCAGCACACCATCAATTCACATACTTCTCCATTTAACACTTATTTATCTAGCCAAAAATTGTCTCCTAAGAAGAACAATCTACTCTTGCCTGTGAATCACATAATATCATTGGACACGTTTATGTAAAAGTTTGAACAAAGTTTCATGAAATAAGAGCAAGGCTCTGCTTTTTTATACAGTTTTCTATACAGCAATGGCAGCATAAAAGTTTTGTTTTACAGAACACCTCATTTCCGCATTTAATTACTTTATCTCCATATTTCCATCTGAAAGTCACTTGGATTTGCATGGTGCATTATCAAGCAATGCTGTGGATGTGCACAAAAACACTAGAACATTATTCTTCTCAGCCGATGTCAATTCCTGTGATGTGTTGGTAGCAGTCATATCATGCTTCAAGAACTGGATAATGGAAGAGATGCAGTGTACACAGTGGGGACCCAAAAGCTGAATTTGGGTATTGGAAGAAAATGCAGCATAGACAGTGGTGGTACACAGTGGGGGACTAGAAGAAATCCAAAATACACAATGGGACCCAAAATGTGAATTTGGGTATGGGGAATTTTGGAAGTAATTCAGAAAGCAGCATACACAAATGGGACCCAAAAGCTGGATTTGGGTGTGGGGAATTTTGGATGTAATAAAAGTAGCAGTGTACAGAATGGGAAATGGGGGACCCAAAAGCTGGATTTGGGTGTGGGGAATTTTGGATGTAATAAAAGTAGCAGTGTACAGAATGGGAAATGGGGGACCCAAAAGCTGGATGTGGGCACGGCGAGTTTTGGACGTGATGTAGTATGCAAAATAAGTATAAAATGTTTCAACTACCTGAAAGGAGAACGAAAAAAAAGTATAAAATGTCAGACAAATGCAGAGGCACCATTAAACATTCAAAGAGGACAGCAGATAGCAAACAAAGCTCTTTTAATCATCACAAACAAGATATCATATATGTGTAGAATGCAGGACATGGACACCAAAACTGTATATTCTAATTTCTCATGGACTAAATCTAAAGATAAATTGTATGTCATTGAGAATGAGTTACAGAAGATGGATTCCATACAATGGAAATAGCATGATTTAGAATTATAGAATCTATAATGCAGTTACAAGAGGGATCAGTTCCAAGAACTATTGCCGTGCAAATTGGTTTAGCTGCCCAAACTATTTTGACCCAGGAAATGAAGTGCCATTTGGCTGGTTACTCGAAAAGTGTGCTCAGTCAGTGTCTTGTCCTTGTCTTCTTGCTCAGTCAGGCTCTTTCTACATGCTTTCTAGCAGGACAACCCCAGACACTGCTGCACTTGTAGTATCCTCTGAGGAAAGCAAGCAGTTGCAAATATCAGTTTACATTGAAATTTACCAACAGAAATAAAAAGTACAATAAATCTTGACCAATGAAACCATAGGAGCCTCAATTACAGAGGCACTGCTCATATCTGGATACCTATGACAGCCATAAAGCCTATGCCAAAGAAGGAATTTTATAAACACTTTGGACAAGATAAACCAACAACACTTATTGAGTACAACAATCATACCTCAGATGTGGAGAACCCTTGATAGGTTTCTGACCATATTTTCTCCAAGAGTATTCATCTGGTGGAATATCTGCCATCTTGATACTGATTGCAGGCACTCTAATGGTCCTTTTCAACCTGGATTTCCTGAAAACCAAACATTGAACAGAGAAATCAGCTTTTAACTTTCAAATACTTTTGGATCACCAATTAGAAAGAAATTACACCCATGTCTATGGATTTGTATATACAAAGATAGTAACTACAATGGAAAAGGAAGTAAAAAACCATAAGAAAGGGCATTGAAATTTGGGCTTGAAGACCACAGCATGAGTGCAGAGGACAAAATCCAATGGCATAACAAATTCTTTTAATATTTAAGGGAATATGGTTTAAGATACAAATCATTCTAAAATTACTTAAAGAAATCTGAAAAGGGAAATTCTAATAAGGTTATCCAATAAGAGTAGAGCTTGACAGTGAAATTAGATAGCAAAATATAAGTCCTGGGTCAACAAATCTTTGATAGAAACTCATCAGGAAGAACAAGAAAAAACCATTGATTGAAACTATGGCAAGTGACTCACCTCAAGATTCTATACAAACTTTGTTGTGCTCTTCACAATGTTGATGGGAAAAAATAGATTCCATACCTATAGATTCCAAAAAAATCACTGATTGAAACAATGGCTTTGACAAACTGAAGATTCGCAAATTCAAAAATGGTGCCAGCTTTTTTGGATCTTGACAAAATTGTTAGCAGCAAAGATGTAGTAATTTATCCATCAATAAGCCATCAAGACAAACTAGAAGCACATACCAAATAAATTTGATTTGGACCTGCTCAAATGTAATTAATTAGAAAAGAACCATTATTATATCAATTAATCAGAGTCCAGAAATAAGCGGATGAACTATGAGAGTGAGCAATTTTCAAGAGACACATAAAAAGTAGAATCTTAGCAAATTTACCTTTTGTACCCAAGAATGACTCCTCGTACATGGAGCCTAGAAAAGACATGTGCCAAAGAATTAGACCCTAGATAAATTACCAACATGTTTAATTCAAAATTTTGAGCAGCTATTGTGAAAACATAATATAAACATTGCATCTTGTAGCTACAACTTGTTTACCTATTAATTAAGTCAAGCTCCAACATGGTCGTCATGCCGGCTCCGAATCGAGCGACCCTCTGAATGAGAATCTTGCTCCGATGGATGCACTGAGCCCTAGAGATAGTACAAGACATGTAGACAATCTAATTACATTATGCCAAATTGGAATAATGTTCTATATCTATATACATGTGTACAAATTATATACATACCTGAGTACATGATTTAAAAACTTAAAACTCACCTGTCCACTAACATTAGTCGCATCATTTGAATTACGACTACATACACGCTCCGTCCTCACACTAGGTGTAACATGAGCTAACTCTCTACAATATATATATAACATAAATGTGTACATTAGTACTATCTACCATTTAAGTAAAACAGGTAATTTAAAATTTAAACAAGTTTAAATTGTGCATGTGTGTACATACATACATACCTTTGTATCAGGTGGTGCAGGATCCGCTGCAATGATCCTATCTGTCAACTCGGTTGTATCATGGGTCTCCCTAGCTTGCTCCAATATTGACGAGTGTAGTGGACTAACCATGTGAGATGGCATCAACGACATATCTCCACGTAGCAGCATATCCACATAACCTGACAATCCCATCGTCTGCAACTGATCCTCAATTGCATCTAGGCCCTGAGATGCATGATGTTGAACACTCGTAGAATGACCAGTAGGTGTATCCTCCTCTCCAGCAATCGAATGATCTGTAGGTGGATATGTAGGATTTGCAAAGCTACCAAGTTGATGTGAATGTGGTGAAGGACCTGTAGCTTGGTTGGATCCTAGATGTGAATGCAAAGCTCTACCCACATGTCCTTTGACCTCATGTATTGGGATCCCAAGCTTTGCCGCAATGAAAACATATGCCTCTAATAGGTCGTCTGACAAACAACGAGTTGTACTCCGAAGCTACAGGTTGAAAGGACACCTGCCATACCATAAGAATCAGTAGCATGATCCGATGATCTAGATCGTGTTGAATGACTCATCAAATATCTACCCACGCAATCAGTAGATATCATAGATGCAACAGCAACTATATCACCAACACTATCAATTGCTTCCCTTTGAGAAGCAATGATAACCTGATTTGCAATAGGCGCAAGGGCTAGGGAGATAGCAGGCGATCTCTGCCCAACCATATCCCAATAAACTGGAGGCGGTCGATTTGCTCGATGAAAAGCATCCCTATTAGCTACCCTACCATGCCCTTGACCATAATATTCTGGTAGGTCTAAATAGTTGACATGAGGCCCAAATGAACCTCAGCATACAACTGTTGTGCAAAGTATAAAGGAATTTAGTCGTTATTTGTATATTGACCAAATTCTACAAGAAAGCATGGGTATATCAAAGGGGCCATCTAACGATCAACGCATCGAGTCACCTAATATCCCTTAACCTTGGATCTACCAACGTAAAATGGAAAACATTGACTTTTGACGGTTTCTTTTGGGACTTGCAGTTGAACATCTGCAAGAGAAGCCTCACCACTAATCTCTTGCTGCATCTGACCAAGAATAACTGCTATATTTTCAGCAAACAAAGCACGTTTTTTCTCAAATGTCCATCTAATCTTCTCTAAGCTATGTAGAATGGACACACATGTATCCATGTAAACCCTTGTGGTGGTGGACTCAAGTAGAATACGGCGTAATTTACAGATCTCAATATCTGTATTGGTAAATATACCACCAGGTGGTGGTTCCTAAGCTGCCATATCGATCCCTGATTTGTCCAAAAAAATAAATTACTTTAAACATCCTAATGTTTAAATTTAAGTGAACAAAAATAAATAGACTTCCTCTTTTCCATGCCAAAAAATAAATTAGAAATAAAATGACAGACGAGGGAAGAGATATTGTCTATAATCTATTTTCCATAATCTCTGCAGAAAAAATTAAATCAGATTGCATTCAATAATCTGCCATCAGAAAAAATAGAATCTATTTTCCATAATCTCTACAAACATATTCTCTACAGGGTCACTTGATAACACTTGTTGGTTTGTGGGATTTTAAAGGTGTCTAAAGAGCCATTTAGGAGAATACTATGTCTGTGTAATAGTTTTAAAATATGTATCCATGATTGCTAAATACTTCAAAGTGTTGATTTGTCTAGCATGTTCAGATTTGCAAATACTTTTCATGGCAGTATGAAATGTTTGTGGCATTCTCATGGACTTGCTATCAACTTTACCACCAAAATTGAAGAAATTTCCCCATTGACAGAAGATGATAATGAACAATTGATAAAATATGCCACCATCACAACTCATCTGTAACTAAGGCATGAATCAGGTGTAATTGGCAGCAAGAGTTTTAACCCATCAGAAGCTCATTTATGTTATCTCCTTATAGTTTTCTAATGTTTTACTTTTTACTGTTAAATGCTTCATATGTTTCAGTTGCAGATCTTTTTTCATAAAAATCATATTCTAGCTAGATCTGACTGGATAACGTATTGAATCAAAAGTTTAGCTAGATCTTTTAGCTAGAAGTTTATGGTTTGAATCAGGTTTTTATTATTGCAAACCATTGATTCTTTTTTAGTATTGAATTGCAGTTTGAATCAGGAGGATCATGCAGAAAAGCACACAGGTCTAGTTGTGATGCCATTGGATATCCTTAACAAGGCTGATTGCAGTAACAGTAATGACATTGATGAGGCCAAAGCCTTGTTGGGCTGCCTACAGACAAAGGATCAAGCGCAACCAATTTGAGCATGGTTGGCATATACTGCTTTAGTTTTTTGTATTCTCATTTGATACAGTGACTTTGTAAGTCTATGACCATATAGTGTATACTATACAGTAAATATGAATCATGAACCATGATGTATATCTGTATTTTCATTTTGACATTGTATCTACCACTATTAATAAGAAAAATATTGACTATTTCAAACTTTTCCACTGTCAAATTTATTTATTTTCTAATTATTTAATTATTATACTTTTATTTCTTTTGTACAGCTATTCCCTTTTTCAATAATAGGTTATTGCAAAAGCAGACGTTTGACTGCTATCACAGTCAAGCAGCTGCTCCACATACCAGCTGCTTCTAATAAGGCTTATAAAACCCTTTGTAATCTTCCTGGCTGATGGTTATCTAGAACTGTAAACACACCTAAGAAAATAACAATTGATATTCATGTAGTAGATAGCTAGGGGGCAGAAAAAAGAAGTCTATAACCCAAACAAGGGAAATAAATTACTTTGAGCTTAAATTTTTCCCTCACTAGGGACCCACACTTGTCCCATATGCTCCCACTTTTCTTAGGATTATGGGGATACTTCCAGCCATCGCCAATTTGTCTCTCCCTAAGTTGCCGAATCAGGTACGGGCACGGGTACAGGTACGTGGGTACGACAAAATTTTTGGGGGGGTTGGGTACGGAATCGGGTACGTCTATACAAAATATAATAAAATATTCAAATATATATATATAATATTTTATTAAAATTAATAATATTATAAAAACTAATGTATGTACAATTAATATTTAAATTATAATAACTAATAAATTTATTAATATATATATATATATTAATATTTTACTAAAATTAATAATATTATAAAACAATGAAACATAAAAGAAAAATTTAAATTATAATAACTAATAAATAATTAATAAGTATTATTTTAGAAATTAATAAAACAATGCAATATATAAATTAATAAGAACTTATTAATCATAAATATATAATTTCTAAATTTTTAATACATTAATATAAATTAATTAATAATTTAATAATAATAAAAAATCTTAAACAATTTTAAATTTATTATTTAATATATTTATTATTAATTTATTTATAAAATTATATATTAAAATTTAACACATATTATATAACTATATTATCAATATATATTATTATTATTCAATCTAGATATTAATATAGAATCTATAATATTATACGATTTATATACTATTAGTATTAATATTATTAATAATATTATAAAATCTATATTCATGGTTTGAACGGGAGGGAATTATTAATAATCTATTTTCAAGGTTCGTACGGGAGGGAATGCGCAGGAATGAGGGACTGAAAAACTCTTGGAAAAAACAGAGACAAACGATGCTGCGCAGGTTTGAATGTGGTGAATGCAGAAACGAAATCACTGCGGCAGGTTTCACCCTAGATTTTAGGTTTTCATTTAATTTTGCATAGTCAAATCATGCCAGAATCGGTCTGAATATGCCGCGTTGAGCTCCAAAACACCCGGAATCGCCCGGAATCGAAACGCTGTTCACAGAATCGGTTCAGGGGCAAAAATTTCGATTCTGGTTCGTACCCACAGCGATTCGAACCCGATTCCGACTCGGGTACGTTTATGGGACGGAAACGACATGCAAAACCCCACGATTCGGCTACTTAGGTCTCTCCCTGTTTTCTCATCCTTCCCCTCTCTTTGCCCTTGTCAGTATCCTACTTTTCCACCCAAAACAGACTTCGTGGGAGATTATGAAAATTTCCTTAGCCCCAAAAAACCTTTTGCACTCTTGTTGTTACCCACTAACAATTACATTTTGCATCTTCTACCAAATGTTATAAAGCAGCTACAAGGCAAATGTCATGATGTAGTTACAACATGCAAATTTGATCCCTGTCATTAAGGTGCAAGTCATTGAACCTTTCGACCTGAGCCTCCATGTTTAAAATGATGAACTTGGTGGAAGATGGATCAAAATCCTTCATAGCATCAAAGAACCTGTTGCAGTCTTATTCTGTCATTGACAATTACATTTTGCATCTTCCCTTGGGTAATGCAACCCAATACGTGATAAAGTAGCTACAACACAAATGGCACGATTTAATTCCAACTCCTGAATTTAATCCCTATAGTGAAGCCTTTGCACTTGGCTTCTGATGTAACTATTGACATGTTACAAACATAATTACACGACACGGTACAGATACATTTGAGGTGTCAAAATTGGGGCAGAATGTGGCACATTCTGTAATCCATGGTCTCTCATGAGCCACTTTTTTAGGTTTTTATTATTGCAAACCATTGATTTTTATTTTAAATTTATAATTGCAGTGGCAGTGCCTTGTGATACATTTGGAGATTCTTCTATGAAAAAGTCTGAAGATTTTCTGCCCAGTTTCATTTCTTCTTCAAAAATCAACAAGACAACAAGTAAAGGGGAGATAGATCCTAGAATGTTAGTGAAGTGAATGAAGGAGGCTTTAATCCTACATTATTTCATGAAAATCAGAAGAAATATTACCACTATAATTTATAGAACATTTCTTCAAGGTACCAATCTTTTAAAACTTTGTCCACATCTTCTTGAAGCTTTTACAAGAGTTCAATTGGATTAAATAGGAGGGCATTTTCTTAGAGTTAATTTACTGGGGAATAAATAACCCTAAACCACCATCAATTAGAAATTATCAAGAACTTCTCATTCAATACTAAATACTTCTAATCAAACTATTGATCTTAAGTTAAATACTATAACCTATCAAATAAACAACTATCAAGAAATATCCTATTTGGTTTGGATTTCATTCCACTAATCATATTTCTTAGTTTACAATGTTTGTTAAAAGTTTAGGGCATTGAGTTAGAAAAATCATGTGGGCTGGAAGATTTCTTTCCTAGATAATTCAATAAACATAGCAATTCTTCGGCATGTCCTAGAAATGACATTGCAACAGGAAGAAAATTGACAACCAGATATTTCTGAACAAGGGCCATTGTCAAGTGCTCCTTTAAATGGATTGAGACAATCTCTATAATGTTCCAAATTTTCAAATTGAGTTATTGTAATCTTAGCTATGGAGTTTTTGTTGGACTGTCTTGTGTGGGGTTTCTAATCCTCTATAGTACACGAGTGATTTTCATTTTGGTGAAAAGGATCATAAAGTGTGAGAGAATGGAAGGATAACCATGACCTACAATTTTGCCATGTTTTACTGGAAAATTTAAAAAACTTGCCAATTATTGTCTTATAGTATTCTTTAATTTTTGGTGGCCTTTTACACTGAATTCTCATTTATTGTTGTTTCTCTTTTTGAATTGGCATTGTGTAGGAATCTGATGTTGTTTGACATTCTTCTTTTACATGCCAAATTTTTTTATCCAAATATACAGATTCACATTTGGCCAAGTAATACAATAAAATGTAAAGCCTGTTGTCTAATAGAGAAGAGCATGTTATTCTTTACAATGTTTTTATTTCTTTGTGGAGTGATCAAATACTATATTGAATGCCATAAATCAGGATGATAATTCCTGAAGTTCAACTGTTGAATTTGCTAGACCTTGTTATTTGTGACCATCAGAATGCTTTGCAGAAAAATAAATGAATCTACAATTATGTGCATATGTTTTTGTATGAAATAGAAAGGCACTTCTAGCTAAAATACCTTTATAAAGAAATTTGACAAAATTTTGCTCTTGTTATAACAATTAGACATGCAGCATCCTAGGATTTGCGATGTCTGCCTTTGAGCTTGCATCGGTTCCACATGTACTTAATTACTCGAGAACAATTTTGAATCTATAAGATACGTGCAAATCTCTAGCCATAGGCCACTTTCAACTATTGGAGGTTTAAGTTTCAATATATTAAATATCTTTGTTGTTTAACATATAATGTTATCTATTTTGTGGTTGTATAATATGATTTCTTGGTTAAACATGCAGGTAAATTATGTTTATTTACAGGTGATCTCAGTAAACCTCTCACATCATGTTTCAAACAAAGAAGTTTATGTCTATCCAGTAGCCTTGTTCCTCAAAGGCTCCATGCACCTGAGCAACGGAGTTCAGGCCCACTGGTGGATCCTTCCAGTTCAACTGGTAGTCCAGCTACATCTGGAGGTAGTGCATCAGCAAAACAACGATTACGTTGGACACCTGAATTACATGACCGATTCATGGAGGCAATTGCTCAGCTTGGTGGTGCAGACAGTAAGCTACTTGTTGATCTTGTGTTAGTTGTATGGTCATATGATCCAAATAAAGTATGTATATGCATGAACACTAATCTTCAATAAAAGTTAAGAGTTTTGTGTTTTTCAAATTTGAAATTGGCATGCAAATGATCAGTATGAAGGTTTACCTATTGATTAATGAGGAAAAGTGTAGCTTATAAAAGAAATCATAGTAACTGGGAAGCACATGGGTTGATTTGTTTTGTTCCCAATCAGCATATGTTTAATGCTATGATCTTCTTCCTTAATCTCCTTCCACTCCTTGGAATGAAAATTGAATAGTCAGTTGTGACAAACTTGCAACATTGAGTAGAAAAATAGTGGAAACTCAACTTCTTTTTTTAGAGGTTAATTTATTTTCTTCAGTTTTGGATGGATTTATCTTAGATACCTAAATCTTTAACCTGAACAGTAAGATGGGAGCCATTGAATTCATTCCCTAACTTCACATGCAGATGCCACACTTCTAAACAGGTCAAAGTTTATGTTATCCCAGCTGAAAGGGATGTCACTCTGTATTAGTCAATTCAAGAGGATGCTGAACATATAATCCCTAGTTGTATTAATTCTGGTCATCACAAAAGCTCTATGCAGCACATTTCATACAGTTTGCCTCAACGAGCTTCCCTTGGCAGTACCTAATGCCATTTTAGTGCATAGTGAAAATGTCTACCGAACAGCACTCATGAGAATTGTTTTTGTATTTGAATATTTTGAATAATGGGAAGAAAGAATACACTGGACTGACAATGAATCACACCCATGAACAATGTCATTCTACCACTGTTGTCTGTCAAATTCAAAGTCATTGGAACCAACAAGAACATCAATAGATATGAAGTTGCAAGCCTACAACAATAAAAACCAACTATTTATCTAATAAATAAAAACTGAAATAGAGGAAAAATACATACCATACTGTGAATTTATACTAGAATGGCAATTTTTTAAAGTGTAATTACACGATGTAGAATGAATCAATTCATCATAAGAGGATAAAGGTAGAATGTGGCATTACCAATACAGATGTTGGGAACTACTCAATAATGCTCGAGGATGAACCTTGCTGACTTGGTGGATCTGTATAATATAGTCAGGCTGTTTTGTATCATGCTCCCTACTGTCAGCATAATTTTCATGCATTGACTATATGCCCAATGTTTCTATTTGTAAATTTGTAATCTTACACAAAATGGTTCTTACATCAAGTATGTGGGCTAAACACAATGATAATAAAGTATTAGCAATGCTACCTATCCTCCCCCAATGTTGACCTAACCTTCCCACTTAATTATTAATTCAAAGTTAATTGATGCAATAGGAGGAACATCAACGGTTATAGGAGAAATATCAATGGTAAAAGCACACTTGAGCTGCAATTCAGTCTGTATATCAAAGTCAGAAAAATATGTCATACGTGCTGGAGCAATCTCTGAGGAATCATTTGTTTTCTTCTTGTAAGGTGGGGATTTGTCTTAACTCAACACTAGTTTTCTAAATGGAGAGACTAATTGACTTTGTTGAGGTAGGATTGCCACAACAATCTTTGGCTATGGTAGACAGTGGGCCAAGCTTAGGAATGCTTGAGGTATCAATCCTGAAGCTAAATATGAATACATCCCCATTTTAGAAGTACAATAACTATCTAGAGACAAACGAGTTCACTCCCCTTTGCCTTCTTGGGAAAATTGCATAGATAGAATGGTCCTATAGATCAAGAGAGGGAAAAATTGCTGCAAAACTATTTTTAGAAATTGTTGTTACTATCTGGATGATTGAAAAAAAAACTGACACCATTGGAAACACAAATAGAGCTTACACTCGCACATAAAGAAGATAACCTGTCTTTGGTGGATCAGTTGTAAACCTTCTTCCATGTATATAGCCTTAATAAACCTCGTCTTCTATTTCACTTATTTGGCCAACTTCTGCTCCAAACTTGTGTGCTCATCTAAGCCTCAATTTTCCCCAATTTATGCTATAGATGATTGATTATTAGCATAAATATTCCATAGCTAATTCACCAACACAAGACTATCTTATATGAATTCATCTAAATTGATAATGTATGTTGTCTTCTTAGCGTTTTCTTAAGAAAACCATAAGTTTCCTTAAGAAATGTGCTCACTGAAATGCTGAAATTTAGTGTAGGTTGTTGTAAACATGAAAGGAAACAAGTATGAACGGAAATGCACAGTGGTAACTGAGCTCATAACACAAGGGATACCCTAGAGAAACCTAGTGTGGGAAAAATCTAAAATAGTAAGGCTATTCTTTCTCTTGGCACCATCTCGTAAACCTTCTTAATAAACTAAAAGAGTACAGGTAGATTAGTCATTTAAAAGAGTACAGGTAGATTAGTCATTTAAAAGAGTAAAGGTGGGTCAGTCATAAACCTTCTTCTATGTATATAGCCTTAATAAACCTTACCTTCTATTTCACTTTTTTGGCCAACTTCTGCTCCAAACTTGTGTGCTATAGATGATTGATTATTAGCATAAATATTGCATAGCTATAGTTATTAGCATAAATATTCCATAGCCATGTATATAGCCTTAATAAACCTTACCTTCTATTTCACTTTTTTGGCCAACTTCTGCTCCAAAATTGTATAAAGTTTCTTCAGACTCTATATGATGCTACGATCCCCATGTACTATAGTTGTTTATGTAATCTGTACCATTGTAGGAAATGTTAATAACTTGAAAATTTAGTATATTCTCATTTGTTAGATTTAGATTTTTTTCTATCAGGTCCTCCTCCGTTGTATTACAACATTCTGCCATAGATTTGAAGGTGTCTCCAATGCTAGGTTTATATTTATCCCCACATATGCCACAACCAAAGAAACCAGAAACTTGGATTTTAGAACTTATAGGTGTTGCCACACTAGAAACTCTTGGATGTTGAGTTGGCCTAAATACTGTGATCTTTTCCTCCAGCCTACATGAAGAAGAGAATGGCTTAAACTGATTTACATAATCTGATGTTGAATTTTGAAAATATGTTGCTTTAAAACCCAATGGATAGGGAAGCCTAATACCAAATCCCTTTTCCAAAATATGTTGAAGGTTGAAATTATATTTTTGTTGTGGTTTTACATCAAACCCACATTTCCCTACATAAAAACCATACCCACTTCACATAATGATCCTTATGTATTAATCTAGTGACTGTAACACTTCCTGTTGGACTGTAATTCATCAAAGAGTACTGATGGTCACCCTGTGATACACTCTAGGTCTCAAGTGACCATTCCCATCCTATGAGAAGTCAATATATAAGGACTCATCATAGGGTACAGTAGTAACCACAATATTTTGTGGAAGGCCAACACATAGTACTACAGTGTATAGATATAAAGATTGAAAAAAAGGTACAAAGCTCCTAAAACATTTATATATATCTTCCAATATTAAAAGTGAAATAGATGTGTGTTAAAATTACTTGTTCATCTACCACTAATAATATACTGCACATTGCATGGACTGCAGCTTCTATCATAATAATTTGTTGCAAAGAACTGGGCAATTGTGTATGTGATTACTAGTGTGAAAAGAACTGTGAGCAAAAGAAGCACTTGCCCATACATTAAGGTATGTTGGCCCTCTTGTTATTTAATAAAAGAACTCTTCAAGTAATTTTTTTATCATGTAAATAACCGTTTTGCCTCTTCAGATCAAATTGAAAATAATGGAAACCATATAAAGCAGGTATGAACCAGTATGCCTCCCTCAAGTTTATATTTTGGAATAAACACAGTATGGTGATAGCACTTTTGTCTCCTTGTTGGCTTTTATAAGAAAGACTTGAGATTTGAACATTTGGAGGAATTTATATTATTTCTATATAATGTAGAAAACTCTTCTAATGAAGCCACGGTTGCTAAAAATTACTTGACCCGCTGTCTGTGTGAATAGGAAAGATAATGTCAATGGAGGGAAGAGAGAGCGGGTAAGAATTCTGCACTTACAGGAGGAAGATCATTTGGGAGATATATACTAAGAACCATTATGCAGGATTGCTTGCACTTTGCACATATTTAAAATTAATGTCGTAAAAATAAATGGGTTATTTAACAATGGCATTTATTCACCTGTAAACGTAGCTTATCTTAAAAAACAAACCCTAAAAAAATCAAACGCTAAAAGCAAAGGGATACCACATGTCAATGTGCCCCTGCTATTAAGCCCCTACTATTAATTAAGCATCTGACAAAATTGACGTTTTAGGGCTACTGGATTCATTCTAGAGAAGATTATTGCATCCTTTTAAAGAAAAATATTGGTTGTGAGTTAAAATTGTTTCCATGCACCTAGTTGTTGTTCGTTTGCTGCCATTTGCATCGCTTTCACCAGAAATCACCTCTGTTGTTGTTGATGAAAATGATACTACCGATGAAAAGATGAAAATGACGCTGCCTATGAAAATGACCTCGCACGACAAAATGATGTTCACCAAACCTCATCCCTAACTTTAGAGGGGGGGAAAATTAGGGTTCGAACGAAGCCCAAACCAAACATCTTTGCAAAGTCTTTTAAAAGTCACAAACTTGGGGGGGTTCGTTCAAACACCCTCTTCGATGGAAGGGGTGGATGTTTGACCAAACCTCCTTCATTAGAACACCCCCCCCCTTCGAGTGAAGGATGTTCCTAATGTTTTTTCCCAAAAACATGATTTTCTTCATTCAAAAAGTTGTAACCCACTATTGTGGGATCACCCTGCAAAGACTATTCTATGTGCGTGACATACAACAATAAAAGGCATGCATGCAAGGGACCAAGTTCAAACCCCAATGGGATATCTAATATAAAATTCTAAGTTGTGAATCTTGGTCTTCTATAGTTGGCTTCTAAAGTGGAGGTGGTTTCTAAATAAGTGAATTTCTAAGTTGTGAATCTTGGTCCTCTATAGTTGGTTTCTAGTGTGTTTGCTCGAAAGGATCTAATATTAATTTCATAGTTGTTCTCGTCAAAGCTTGTTTTTGTCTCATGTTGATGTTTGTATGAGTAGAATATTTGTATATGATTAACAACATAAAAAACAATAAAAGGGCATATTCACTCAAAAAGAAGCCTCAAGTAAGAGATACAAATGAATCAGTAAGATCCAAGAATATCATGTTAAGGTGCAAACAATAATGTTTGTTAAAGGTTAATCAAGGCCTAGCCAAACTAATAGCAAATGCAAATCTAGAAGCAACAAAAGTCAATTTGACAAATGTTGATTGTGTGATTACTTGTTACCTATTGAAGGAAGACCCATGGTATAAAGATGTCATCTTTTACTTGGAAAACATGAAGTGCCCCTCTAGAATGAGTGATAACCAAGAAAGAGCTCTCAAGTTGCAATCACAAAGGAATGTATCAATATATAATGATTTGATGTGGAGAGATGCAAATGGGTTGCTCCTCAAGTGCTTAAATCAAGAATAATCTAATAAGATCATGGATGAATGCCATCAAGACATTTATGAAGGATATTTCAAGGTCAAGACCACAGCACAAAAGGTCTTCAGAGTAAGATATTGGTGGACTACCGTATTCAAGGATGTACCTAAAAGAGCAAGGAAATGTGACACTTTCCTGAGGTTCTCAGGTAAGATGAAGTTTGTAGGTGCCCTACCTCTAACATCTATAATGGTAAAATCTTCTTTCCAACAATGGGTAATTAATTTCATAGGAGAAATCCAAGAAATAT
>VDFB02322528.1:0-34103 GCA_007258455.2 Sequoia sempervirens
ATCTTGATGGTCTGATTCAAAAGATAGGGTGCTAATCATGTAAAGAGTGGTATCCCTCAAAAACCCTAAGTAGATTGGATGTGGGGTCCTCGTCATCACTACTACTACAAATGTCAGTTATAAAGTTATCTATGACTTTTCTTGTGGATATTGGTAAGCGTACTTCTGCTACAGTTGGCTGAGGAGGAATATTAACCATTCTAACCAGAGGACTTCAACCACTGTAATGTCCCCTTCTCGACAGTGATCAGTTTTGTTGACCATTGGCCTATTCCAGAGACCCAGAGGCTAGCTAGAGGCTGAAATTAGGGTTTCCACTTCAGAGGTGTTTTTGAGATCTTACATGTTGGAGTTTTTGATGCATGTCTAGTGGAGCTTTCTAGGTTTTTTGAGAGCTTCACAATGAGGTAACATGCATGACAGGATATTGACTTGCATTCTCAGTTGCTTTTTGGAGGCTTGCATGTTGGAGTTTTCTAGTTTGGATTATGGATTCCTTTTAGGTTTTCAAAGAGCTTCGCGATGGTGCAACATGAAACTGAATAAGAGAACTTTTCCAGACTTACTATTTTTAGTAAGTTGCGATGGCTACTCAAAATGTGTAGAAAATGAGTTTGGAACAACTTACTATTTTTAGAAGTATGCTATTTTTAGTAGTAGTTCTGCAGTTCAGTGCAGCGGCTATTTCTGGTAGGTCAGCTTGAGCAGTGGTCTCCAACATTTGAGTTGATTATTCTGGCAAGTTGATATTTGATGAAAATAATGTTTTAAGTGAAAAATATTTGGCTAAGGCATGGAAGACAATTTTTGAGAGATAAGTGATTTGTATAATGTTTATTAATTAAACATTTTGGAGGCCTTATTTGATGAATTAATATTTGAGAGAAATATGTGCTAAGACAAAAGGGGACGCCTAGCATAGGAGTTATTTGAGTTTTATTAAATATTTCACTTAAATATGTTAGTGAAATATTGCAAGTTATAATATATTTCTCTTAAGTCTACCTTGGACACCTTTTGGAGATATATTTGAATTTTATTAAATTATATTTCCTCATATGGGTTGGAAATGAAATGCAAATGAAGTTTGGAGAAAAGTTGAAAAGTGAATTTCATTTAGGCACCCTAATTGGAGGGAAAAGAAGATTTGAAATTGGAGACAAAAAGCTATAAATAAGAGTGATGGGATCTTTGTTTTGCATCCATGAAGAAATTATAATGTTATGCTACTGAAATGATTTCAGAGTTGGCTTTGAGGAATGCATACCTCCTAGTTCTTGCAACCTTGGTTTCATGCTTGAAAGATAGTACCTAGTTGAGTTTCAGAGACTGCTTCTCATTCTAAGAGTGCAGATTGAGCTTCACAGTTGGAGATTTTGATGTTATTTTCAGTTTACAGTTGCTAGTTTTTGTAGTGCTAAAAGTGATTTTTGATCATAAGTCATTGTATGAATTTTCTATGGTTCTAGGTATTTGCTACATCTCTTCTACTATCTAGAGCACCCCTATTTGCAAGTTTTCATAATTTTTAGTTGCAGGTCGCCCTTCCTGGAGGCTATCTTGCCTGGCAAAAGTTTAAAAAAATCATTAAGGAGTTGTTGCAGCTATTTCTTAGTCACAACTTGGTTGCCATCTACCTAGGAGTTCATTGCATTAGGTCTCATGTCATTTGGAGTAGTTTTGAGGGAGTTATGAGCATTTTAGTGGTTTTGGGAGTTGTTGGTTTGCATTTTCAGTTTAGTGGTTTAGTATATTAGATTGTAGTAGTTGGTGTTTTTGGGCTTGTTTTTCATGGTTGGGAGTCCTTTAAAGTTGGAGAGACATTCCATAATAATTGCAGCATTGAGACACTTGAAATACATTGATATTGTCAGTAGTTCTATCATTTTGTAAGGCTGCATAGTAGTATTGTCAGCTACTTTCATTTCTTGCTAATTTTCATTTTAATTCCCATGGCTATGGAAGAGACTGGCCTTTGCTTAGTCTTCATTGTATTGCATTTGGTTCCTTAACACTGTATGTTAGCACCTCACCCATCACAGGTCTTGAGTGCACATTCTTGGTGTTTGAGTTACTTTTAGCATTCCATCATTATCAATAGATTCTCCGCCATATGGTAGCACCTTACCCACCTTGGGTTTTGAGTGCACATGTTTGGTGTTGAGTTTACCTTTCAGCATTGCACCACTTTCAGTTGTTCCTCTGCCATATGGTAGCGCCATACCCAACTTGGGTTTGGAGAGAAAATACTTGGTGTTGAGCTTTCCTTCAGCATTGTATTTCCTTCAGTTGCTTCTAATGACCCTTGGCACCATATGCCAACACCAATCTTATCCTAAGTTCTGTGTGCATTCTTGGTGTATAGTTTAGTTTTGGGCTAACCTTAGCGAGTGACTGTTGTGATTGAGCTGAATTGTTTATTGAAAAAACCAAAAAAAAAATTGGTTCGGTTCATTACATCCACATATGGTTATACTCAGAGGGATACATCCAAGGCCAAGGTTTGTTATTGGTCGCATCTCTGGAATGATAGGTGTTATAAGCCCATTATCATTTTTTCCAAGTCTTTGATTTATGTCATAGCCCATTTGTGAGCATCATTTGTAGACCCTTGCTTCTATCAGCCATTGGTAAATCCAGTACTGGTCTTTCATCTTGATATAGCATGTGAGATGGGTCTACTTCAATAACCTCTTGGCCAAGATCTCCCCAACTTGTAAATTTGGGATAGTCTGTAGGAGACATTTGGGATGTGGAAGCTTCATTTGTTTGTGGGCCTCCCCATGATCTAGGAGATTGTGGTAACTCTCCTACCACAAAAGAATTATTAGGGAGTTTGTAGTTTCCACAATCGTTATCTTTGATAATGAGCTTGATGTCAGAGATGGTGGGAATGGCAGGAGTGGTGGGTGTCTCTGTTGCAAAAGTGGATGCGAGAGTGGCGGGATCGATGTATGGTGTGGATGGGCCCTCATCATTTTTTGGTACTTGGGGGATTTTGTAATACTTTGCTTCAAGATTTTTACAATAGAAGGGTTTGGGGTCTCCGTGGATGGTAACTTCTTGTCCCTCATGTGTGAATTTCACACATTGATGGAAGGTTGACACTACTGCCTTCATTGTATGAATCCATGGACATCCCAGAAGGATGTTATATGGTAAGTCAAGGTCCAGGACCTAACAAGTGGTTTCCATGAGAGCGGACCCTACTTGAATAGGGAGTTTGATTGTGCCTTGGGACACTCTTTCTTGATCGTCATATGCTCTTATTGTAATACCCTTTCCTTTGTCAATGGAATCCTCAGGGATTTTTAATTGTTTAATGAGGTTGAGAGAACATATATTCAAACCCGCACCTCCATCCACCAAGACCTTTTGAATTTTCTCTTATGTACTATGACTTCTAAGTGAAGTGCACGATTGTAAGATGCCTAAATGGGGAAATCCTAGTCAGAGAATGTAAGAAGATTAAGCATAATGATATTTCCGACCATAGCTTGGAATTGCTCCACTTCAAGATCTGCAAGGAAAGTGGATGAGGCCAATGCTTCTTCAAGGATTTTCCTATGGGCAGATGATATTTTTAGCAACTCCATGATGGAGATTTGCGCTGGCGTTCTTTTGAGTTGATCTAGGACAATGTAGCCATTAGGGATAGATCTAGATGTAGGGACTCTGTTTTGTTGGGATGATCCTATGATGGTGACTTTTTTGCCTCTTGTGGTGACTCCACAATCGGCATGGGCAACTTTGATGGTGATGACTATGCAGTATTCATCTAGGGAGGCAACAACAATTTTGTACACATGATTTACATTTGAGAGGGTGCCTTTCCCTTTATCATTTTTATTCCCTTTGTTGCCATGATTCAACATTGGATTCATATATATCTTAAGAACTTGATTTCCTGTAGGTTGTGCCACATTTATGATTCTTTTATTGATGAGATCTTGAACGATGTTTTTCAATCTCATGCAACTATTTGTGGTATGGCCTTTGATTTGATGGAATTCACAAAGTTGATTCTCATTATACCAAGGAGGTTTCACATCCAGTTCTTGGAAATTTTCAAAGGTAGGAGCCTTGATGAGTTTTTTGTCTATCAGCTTTTTCATTATGTCTTCAAGTGGTTCCCCCAAAGTGGTGTACTTTCGCTTGGGATAACTCTTGCATTGGGGTGGTCCTCTTTGATCATTGAGATTATTGATTGTTGGATTATTTTTTGGTTGGTGTCATGTGATGATTGTTTTGGTGTTGGATTTGATTTGTGGTGTGGGTGTATGTTGGCGAGGGGAGCTAATGACCACCTTGGCATCGACGAAACCATCATTCGTAACATTTTTTATTCCTTGCCCACGTTGAGGTTTATCATTGTAATTGGAGGGTGGGCGGTTGTTTTGTTGTTCGGGGTATGAAGTTGATCCCACTTGGTTGAGTCATAAGGGCTCTTTGATGTTGACCACCTTGGGATCAACTATCATATGTGGTGATGCCTTGAACCTTGAGATGAAATGCCAAGAGGCCATCAAGGTTGGCGATGATGGTGCAAAGTTTTTGTTCTTCTGGCATGGTCCACTTGGTCGATTGGCCTTGGATCACCATCATTGTAGGAATGAAGTGAATGATTCACCCTTTCCTTGTTTCAGAGCTAAGAGTTCTTCTAGACTAACATCCATTGTATGTTGCATGCATAATTTTTAATGAATGCGCCTATAATTTCTTGGAATGTTCTAATGCCTGAAGGTAGATGAGAGAACCATTCCATAGTGTGGCCTAGCCAAACTCCTAGGAAATAGTCACATCAGATAAGTATTGTTGTATATGACTTCCATGCAATGAACCTAGAATTCCCTTGATGTGATCTTTAGGGTTTCCCATCCCTCGATATTTGTCAAATTTGGGATCTCAAATCCCTTGGGAATGGTTTCATCACTAGGCTCCTATCAAATGGATATGGACACAAGTTTCTTGGTGTCTTTGTGGTTCGCCTTGATTGAAGATCGAGCACTTGTTGCGAGAGCAACCTGATTTGTGTCATCACATCATTTTGTGGATCAGGGGGTGGGATGAAAGTGTTTGGGGTGTTTCAATTGTGGGTTGGATGGGTATGTTGGTCGGTGTGTTGTTTGATGGTATTTGTATGTTCTACCGAGCAAGGTAGGCTTCCACCTGTTGTTGTATGAACAACGCTTGTTGTTGATCTTGTTGTTGTTGCACTAAGATTTGTGCTTGTTTTTGTTCCAATAACGCTTGTTGTTGTTCAAAAAATGCTTGTTGTTGTTCCAACAACGCTTGTTGTTGGGCTACCAATTCGGCTGCTTCTTGCTACTCTTGATATTGCTTTATTGCTTGCTAATATGCTTGCAATTGTGCTGCTTCTCTTTGTGCCAGAAGTTGTGCTTGTGCTTGTACATGTTGTGCTTGATATTGGACATTTTCCTAAGCTTGATCTTGTGCTTTCACTGCTTGTGCTTGTGCCACTTGTTGTTGTAATAGAGCTTGTGTTTGAGTATCCTTTTGTGCTTGCAATGCTTATGTGGCTTGAGCGGCTTGTCATTGTTGTTGCAATAATGCTTGGGCTTGTTGCGCTTGTAGTGCGGCTTACACTGCTTGGGTAGCTTGCACAACTTAAGTGACTTGTTGAGCAGCTAGTTGTATGACTTTTTGTTTCTGCATTTGTTGGAATTCCCTTTGAAAAGCAGCTTGCAATGTCGCGTTGTATTGGTGGTGGTGGGGGTGGTGGTGGATTCAAAATGGCATTTGTGGTGGTGGTGAATGGTGATGTCATGTTAATTATTTGAGTGGTAGATGGTATTTTTGATGTGGTGGTTTGAGTGATAAGTGGTTCTATTGATGTGATTGGCCCTTGAGAGACCATGCTTTGCAATGTTATGGGGGTGTTTGATGATGTTGCAATTGCTTGTGCATTTTTTGTCTATTGTTGCAATGTCAAATTTTTTTTTTGAGCATTTGGCATAATACTTTGATTGATATTTGGGATGTTGGTTTGGTTGATAGTTGGTAGGGGAGGAGCCCTAAGCCAAGGAGTGGTGTGGATGATGATGGAAAAAGTGGAAGTGGTGGAAATGTAAGGGGTGTGAGTCCTTACGAAAATGTTGTGGTGTCAAAAACACCCCCTGGTCCGAACATATCTCCCAACTCTTGCGAATTTGTGAGAAGAGAAGTTTGAGGTGTTGCATGAAGAAATGATGATGATGGATCATGATGGAAAGTGGGAGGAACATTCCTATGTAATAGGTTTTTGAGTATGTTTTGTTCCAAGGTGATATTTGCATCGAATTTTTGATTATTAACAAGGGGGTGTGTTTGAATAGCATTGATAAATGCATTTCCCTTATTAATGTTAGGTTGGGTTGGAGAAAAATATGTCATGATTTGTGGAATGTTTTGAGTGATATTCTGGGATGTTGTAGATGAGATGGGAATGGTGGATGAGATTGGAGGAAAAGATGTCTCCACTATGGTACTCACATCAAAATCTGAAGGTAATTTGGCCCCTTGTTTTGCTAGTTGAAGCATGTATAATGAAGGGTTGAGCCTCATCATGATATTGATGATTTTATGGTTCTCCAGATTCTAGAGCATTTCAGTTATTTCATCGTGAGACATCCCAAAAGTAAGATCTTCTCATTGGTTTTCTTCTTATGGATTTTGTAATGATGTTGGAAGGTTAATTCTGAGATTTCCAGACCCAATGGGATTCATTTTAGGAGTGGTTTGACTAAGATCACTTGAAGTAGGTGTTTCTTTGTTGGCTTCCATGCTCTTCTTGTATTGAGATCTAGTTTGAACCATAAAACAAGGATCATTTTTTTAAGAATGGGAGATGAATCTCTTGATTCTTTGGATTGATCTTTATTTTATGCCTCAAAGTAGAAAATTTAGGATATCTTGAGGATCGAAAGGTGATATGATGATGATGCAAGGGATGGATGATGTGGATTTTTTTGTCTTTTGATAAATATTGAAGGAGATACTAGGCTTTTAGGACTTTCAGATATGTTTCAGATTTTGATTTTGATTTTCCCTTGGGATTTGTCCTTGATTGATTTTGATTTTGAACAAATAGACCCCAAGATATTTGGATGACTACCTAAGGATGGATTTACTCAAATGATGATAATTTTGAATATGTGCGGGGAGAAGGATTCATCTACCCACACCTATCCAAACAAGATGATAGTTTCACTAAGCATATGAAGAAGGATTCATCTACATATACTAAGCTAAACGAGATGATTTTGATAATTTTTGACTAAGCATATGCAAAAGGATACATCTACACATACCTAGCCAAAGGTGATTTTGATAATGTTTTCAAGGATTTAGTCTCAAGGATTTTGATGATTTTTATTTTTCCAAAAAGCCTAGCATTAAGGATGATTTCAAGATTTTCCAAAAGGTTATTGTGAGATGATGTTTGTTTTGATGTTTGAAGGATGGATGAAAAATATTTTTATTTGCTTTGATCCTAAGATGAACCTTAAAAAGACACATTGCTTGCTTAGACCTAGGTATTGAAGAACATGCAAATGCTTCCTAGAGACCTTTATAACCAAAGAATGATTCAATTTGGACATACACTTTTGGATTTCCAACCAATGACCTTTGCTTTGGAATTTTTCAAGAATCGTGAGGCTTCAACACACATGAAAGTTTATTTTTCTTAGCTTTGCTTAATGGCTTAATTTTACCAAAAACACTTCTTTGATTAAGTTTTCAAACTGAATGTTCAATCTCTTAATTTCTTCAAACCCCACAAGATATGTTATGTGGAAATTTGATGAACTCAAGGAAAAGGTTTACCTATTGTTTACTTTAGTAGACAAATCAAGATGTAATCCAATGTTTAGAAACCTCTAAGGATGTAAATCCCAAGGGCAAGCAATAACATATGGATTGAGTCAAATGTATTTGTCTCCAAAAGGGTTTGAAATTTGGATGATGATGTTAAGTGTTTGTTTTCAAGATGTTTTTATTCAAGAAATTAGTTTTGTAACCCAAGAATAAGTGCAACTCTATGGATGTGTAAGACAATATTTGTTGGATTCCCACTTGGACAAGTCTAGATACGCTTATCTTTAGTGAATGGTTAGATGCTTGAACCCACTGGCTCCCCTCCACGACACTCACTTATATGGGGCAGCCAAGCATCAACACCCATGAAACTGCCATGACATGTTTTCCATTTCTACTAAAAGACCATAAAAGTGTGGGGTGGCTTCAGAAAGACTATTCTTGCACCAACAAATAGATTAAAGGATTTTGGAAAATTCTAGCACATGGGTTTTAATAAGGACTTTCCATTCGTGGAGATTGACCCATACGACAAGAGTCCCCTTTCGGATCCATCTTGTCAGAATCAACCGCGTGATATTGGTGTTTACTCCAATACCAACATTTATATCCTGGTTGGAAATGTTCTTGGCTTTAGAGTGTTACTGGTTGAGTCGTTCCCTTGGGTGAGTACTTTTTCCCCAAGGCAGGCCCTCTAGGATAAACAAAAGCAAGCAAAGACAAAATCCATAACTCGATCAATCTTTGATGACACAAAGAAAGAGAATATACACGATGATGCCCCCACTCACACTCGCACAAGATCTTGTTCAATTTTAAACCCAAATCGAAGTGTTGAGGTGATTTCTTTATCTCACCCTAAAGTCATGAAAAAGGCCTTTTGATTCTCAAGATCACTATAAAGTGGGAGAGAAGTGTATACGTCCTTTTCAATGCCTTTAGTTTAAGTAAGCCTTCACGAGAAACAAAGTTTCACTTGTTCTTATTACATCCACAAAGAAAATGTGAGTTCTTCTTAAGCACAAAAAGATGAGTGAGAGACACTTTGTTCAATTGTTAATCCAAGAAACAAAATCTAATAAGTTGCATTCCTAATGTTCATTTTAGCCTTTGAAAAAAAATGGAAAGATTCTTTTTAAACCCAAATAAAAAATAGTGTCCTAAGAAAGAAGAGATAACAATTTCATGAACAAGTGTTTAAGAAAACACTAAAGTGTTAAAAAAACACTTTGATCTTTCAAAATATCATCCTCATGCTTCTCATTTCATTTTCCTTTCGCTTTCCTTCATTTTCCTTTGGTTTTT
Organism: Sequoia sempervirens; assembly: GCA_007258455.2. Classification (NCBI taxonomy): domain Eukaryota; kingdom Viridiplantae; phylum Streptophyta; class Pinopsida; order Cupressales; family Cupressaceae; genus Sequoia; species Sequoia sempervirens. The sequence goes on from VDFB02322528.1 coordinate 9,124, forward strand.
TTTCACCTATTCCATCACAAATAAAAGTTAGGCATGTATTTTGCAAATTGATAAAAACATACACAAGACTTATCAGTTATTAAAGAAAGAAATGGAAATATAGTAATTTCACAAAATAAATGTCAATTTTATTTCAATTTGTACCTCCCTTCTTATCTATGATATAATTGATGGTCAACATAAAAATATTTTCTTTTTGATCCAAATGTATGATTTTTATAAAAGGATATGTCTTAACCAAAAATTAAAAAAATGATTTTAAAAAATAGTAAGCCAACATCTTGATATGTTCATAGACCCAAATAGATGATAATAAGCACGAAAAGAAAGGCCAGCTGATAAATGTTCCTTAAAAGTTTTCAAGCTGATCGAAATTAGCAAGAATATAAAAGACAACCAAGGAGGATCTTTTAAAACTTTCAAGTAAATGCATTAGACACATGTGTAAAGTCGTACTCCCTTGTTTTTGGCAGAATGTCAATAAAAAGCCTTAATATCTTTTATCCATGACATAAGTGTAACCAACAGGCAAGCCGCGCCATGAATGCTTTTTGGACACTTAAATGGAAGTGGTCAAGGAGCGGCGTATGGATGGATGATCACTGACAACTAAGCTTTCACCCAGTTTGCAGATTCATAACAATTCTTCCACTATTCAAAGTAGTTTGGAAAATGGACTATGGGACCACTAAAATGGAATCATAGAGTAGGCGAGCCCTTTCGACAGAATGCCTCGAAAGACATAATAAATAATTGCAGAATACTTTAACTGCAATATCACTCAGAGACCAACGATAAAATGAATAGATGACTACCAGTTATTGCATTAATATGAAACTATTCGCAATATGTATTACGTGGTGAAGTTGCTTGAAACTAATAGAAGAACAATGAGACTATTCGTAAGATGCTGATGTGACGCCACTGCCACTTGGTGAGTTGGATTATATTCTATATCTCAGAAAATCATCTCGCATTTAACATTTATACATTTAAATCAGTGCACTAAGGAACCAAAAGCAAGGCGTCATGCCTCAGTTTCTCATAGCTGTGAATGCAGGTCCAGTAAATAATGAGATCATCCTAACACATTGAACTGCATGGAATAAGCATAATTTTTAAATCACAAAACTAAATTGGCATACCAGAAAATCAAAAAACAATATAAAGCCTATTGACCACTAAAATGACTTATGATATTCGCCACGAATTCTCATTTATTTCACCGTGATAATCAAAGAAGATAAAACATTATGAGTTGACAATGAAAAAAATATTCAATGATTTATGCCAAGTCATATCTTTGAAATATATACTATCTACCTTAATGACTTACAGTTGGTAATTTAAGCGTACAAAATCTCAAAAGAGAGTATTTAGCATTTTCAAATGCTTTTCTAGTTGCAAAGTGAAGAATATGAACAAACAGACCAACAATGCGTGCTATTTTAGGGATGTGACATGCTTTAAAATAGAGACAGGAAAGATTATTTCAAGAAAGAAAAGAAAGAAAATTTTGCCATACGAGCTCGACTTTTGCAAGTAGACCATCAGAGACTAGAAAGAGTATTGAATGTAAGAAGAAAACAACAAAATAGGGGTGTCTACACCCAACCTATAAAGCTTAAAACGAGGTATGGACATCCATAAAAAGAGTACAACATGGACGAATCTTGTAAGATGTTATAGTTGACAATGCTTTGGTAGACATGTAAGCCAAAAATAAAGGACATGGCACATAGGTGTAAAGAAGGCGTGTGAATTGTTAAACAAAATGCCTTCTAAATGTGGTGCAGCTGCTACAGGATATGCAAATGATATACCAATTTTAGTCTGTCGATTTCAAATGCAAATGCCAATGTTAATACAAATAATAGTGAAAGCTATTAGTTAATAATGCATTTGATAATAGTTAAAATGTAGTTTCCAAAACAAAAAGTAATCAACAAACTTAATCTGCAAAGCCCTCCTTCTAGCGCCATTATGAAGCACTATTAATCTGCAAATGAACCATCTCAAGCACTCATTAGTGGAGTTAGTTTACACATGAAAATCTATGAATACCTCTATGGAATAACATGTCAATGTTCAAGAAATGCAACAATAACAAGGATCAAAAGATATTGAAAACCATGACATATACCTATTCCATATTGGATTGGTGTCAAATGTGCCAATGACCCTTTCCCAATCCTTGTTAAAACTCACAAGATGCAATGCAATGGTGATGGGAAAAATTAGTTCTCAATTTGAGAGAGTAACTTTGCATGAGAGTGTAGATATTTTGATGAAGAACCAGCCCTTTATTTATAGATTTTCAAATTGGAAGAGAGCTCAAAATAGAGAAATGTGGGATAAAGATTGGACCAATGAGATGAGGCCATTTATCAACTTGTCATAGGTTGAGGAATGTGCAAGTTTTGGCTAATGTGCCCAAGAGAGGGAGATTCAAATTTGAATTTGTGAATTAAATGTTGAGAGGGGGACATGGAAGAGAGAATTTATTGCAATGTTGGAAGGGACAAGTCTACTTGTCTTCATATTCAAACTTGAGGGAATATTCCATTTTTATGCCAAGTTGAAAGAAAATGATGAATTTAATAAATCAATAAATTGATGTATTTGTGCAGTGGGAAAAGCTAGTGGATGTGATGGGTGGTTAGATTAGGTAAATCAGGATTAGATTAGCTTAGGTGATGATTAGTTGATTTTGACCCATTTGACTTGAATATTTTAATTTATTTAAATCAAGAGGGAGAAATATGAATTTTGAGACTTAATTAAATAAAGTCTTGGTTTATTTAATTAAATGGATGATGCAAGATAAAGGTTGATTAATTTAAGGAATAAGAATGTAGGGAATGATTTATAAAAGATGAAATGTTAGTATTTGATTGATTTATTTAAATGAGGTAATGATGAAGTGGATTTATTTAATTTGAAGGATAAAATGTTAGATTTGATTAAATGAAGGTTATCTGATTATTGGATTGAAATGTATGCATATTTTGCATGTCTACACTATCACAACTTATTTTCTAGTCATGATTGAAAGTCCACTTCTAACTAAGCTAAGAAGTCTAAAAAAATAACCAAAACAACACAAAAAACTTTCAAAAACCAAATAGATGCTTTTTATAGTTCAATCTACCTCCTCAACAACAAACTCAACTCGTACCTAATCTAGTGGCAACTTTTAAAGCAGTGTTTCCCTATGCTTATGGGAACCCTAAGAGATAATTTACACCTTTACCCGATACCCTCCATAACACACTGGACCAATTGATCCAACAACAAATGATCACTTTTCCTACCATTAATCCACTTGATACCACCAAGCATTTACCACCCACCTTTAAAAAAAATGCTTATTGTCATTTTCATCGCCAAAATGGACATCACACTAAACAATGTAAGCGTATAAAACCCTTAATTCAAGACCACATTGATTCAGGCCATTTTTCTATTGTGGGTGTTCATGATCAAGGCAATAAGTTTATTGCAACTCCTAACTATAATTTTCAAATCTTTACCAACCCTATGCCTAAGCACAACGTTTCATTTGTCAAGGCTAGTGAACCTTCAAACACTAATGTGATGAACATTGATACAAATAATGAACAACCTAATATAACTCCAACTATTACCCAAGTTAATCCAATGGATGAACTTGTGGGTATGATATATGTTATCCCTCATAAGGGCCCGACCAACAAATCTCTTTATATTACCTTTTCTCCTAATGATATACTTAAAAAGCTTCTTGATGGTCCTCTTTACATAGTCACCATAATCTATGATAATCCCACCAATGGGATATTAATAGATCCCTCCTGTGGTGAGAATGTGATCACACAAGAATTTTTAGTACTACATGATCTCTATAAAGATGATTATGACAAAACAACTACATGGATTAAAATACATACTAGTTTTGCATGCCCTACAATTTGATCAATTGTACTCCCTTTACAAATAGGACCCAAAACTTTGGATGTAAAATTTCTATTATTCCACAATCAAATCAATTTCTTTTGTGAATAGGCCACCCTTGGCTTCGCTTGATGAAAGTGGTCCCTTCACTTGTTCACAAGTGTTTGAATTTTCCACATGGAAATGAAATATTTACCATACATCATAGTGGCTTTAATCAATTTTCTTCTAAAAGTAATTTTTCCTTAGAAGCCTTTTGGCCTGAACCTATAGAACCCATCAGCCCTCAAAAGGGATTATTTTTCATAACATATCAAAAGTTCAAAGCTAGACAAATAGCCAAATTATTTCTTCATAACATATCCCCATCCACTACTGCTACTCCTATTGTTGATGAAACCATGCTTCAACCTAAGTCTAAAAATGAGCAAACAACACCACCCCATGAGCAACTTACCATGAATACTACCCCTTCCCTATTTAAATGACCAAGAGAAACTAAAACAAATCCCATCATGCCTCCTCGCATTAAACAAGTGTATAAATCCAAAGAGAAAGTCATTGACCCATCTTCTTCAGTTTCTTTTGTTCTTCCCCCTCTGAAATAAAAGGAACATATGATGGATCAACCCACTCTTACAACTCAACTTCAAAATAAAATAAAATGAAATCGTGGTGCTAGGGAGCATAGGCAACATCGTCATTTCCTTGCTCGTCAGTCTCGAATGAAAGAAAACAAAGAAAACCACCCTCCTCCTTTGATAGAAGCAATAAATGATCACTCTCCTCCTAACTTTCCACAAAATAGTAAAGTCCAACCTTCACAACAAAATGATCTGATCCAACAACCACAACTTTTGATAATCCTTCTTTAGAAATAACCCTTCATCCTCCTATCGTAATCAATCTTGATGATGATGATGATGATGAGGAGATCACAAAAATAGATGAAGAAGTGTATAACGATCTAAACTCTTTATTTTCATCTACCATGAGCTTAAATGAAAAATCTTCTCAACCAAGTGAAGAACCTAGTACATCTCCTAGTTTGGCGCTTGCAATTCTTCCTTTGGACAGTCAACCACCCTTGCAATACATTGAACATGATTGGGAGGTGGATGACTTGTTAGATGGTTGACTTGCATTCACATTACTAGCCTCGTACATTTCATTTTCCTTTTTCTTTTACTTTGATTTGATTTTATGTGTGTATCATTTTCCCCCGTAATGTGTGTTTGATGTTATTTATCTCTTTGCACACTTCCTCTATTTGTACCTCTATTCTTCTATATGTCATCCTTTGTATTTTTTTCTTCTTTCTTGTGTTTTCCTTTTGGGGATGATGCAAAGTGTAGAGATGCTCAATGTCTCTTCTATGTTGACCCAAAAGCTCCTTTTTATTTTTTCCTTTTTGTTTTGTTGTTTCCTTTTGGGGATAATGCAAGGTATTAAGACTGAAATGTTTCCTTCATGTTGACCCAAAAGGTCCTTTTTCTTTTTTCCACTTTTTTTTTCTGTTTCCTTTTGGAGATGATGCAAAGCATTGAGATGCCTAATGTCTCTTCCATGTTGACCCAAATGGTCCCTTTTCCTTTTTACTTTATCATTTTCTTGTGTTTTTTGTTTTTGGGATGATGCAAGGCATTGAGATAGAAATGTCCCTTTCATGTTGACCCAAAAGCTTTTTCTTTCTTTTACCTTTTTATTTTCTTTTCATTTTTTTTTCCTTTTAGGGACAATGAAAATCATAGAGACCACAATGTCTCTTCCGTGTTGACCCAAAATGGATTTATTTTTATTTTGTTTTTGCTCTCTTTGTGTCATTCTTCTAGTTCTATATGCTTTGGAGAATTATGAGAATTCTAAGCTCTTTAATAAAAATATTGCAGCAATTAACATACTAACCCCAAATCCATAGATCCCTTATGTGTTTGGTGTGTTCTTTTCTGGAGGGAAACTCCCTTTTCTTTTTCGTTTACATGAAGTAGCCTTACTTAGAAACATATGACTTGGCATAGGGGCTTTCCAAGTTGGCTCTCATTTCTTGTTTTCTATTTGCATTTTTCCTTTTCTACTTTAAAGTAATTGCTCTTAGAGCGGTGTGTGGAAATTCTTTTAAAGTGGGGGTAATACATTTGCATAATTCATTTGCATTCTTGGTTCGTAGTGCAACTTTGTCACTTCATACGATGTGTTTGTCACTTTGTAGATGACATTGGGTGTGATATTTTTCATAAGTATGATCTATCTTAGCATATTACATTCCTCTTGGTAGTTCGATGTGATACACTACATCCCCTAAGTTGTGTATATATTATTATTTGATTGGTCCTCTCTTGGAAACATTAGACATAATGTTCCGTAAGTGATAGACCTCACATGAACTTAACAAAACTCCTTCAAACATGTTTGGAATTTTACTTTTTTTCATTTTCTCATTGTGCATCTTTACCACCTTACATAACAAAGCTTTCATGCCTTTGGTACTATCCTTTTTGTTCATGGGTTCTAAGCATACAAACCTTTTCTTGTCTCATGAAGCACAAACCAATATTTTTTCTCTATGGTGCCTTGTTAAAGTTAACAAGAGGTATAACTTTGATATGTTTGAGCGGGAATCCCATTCAGTGACATGAATTTCCCCATATCCACCTATGTGTTTGTGAGTGCATACCAACTAGCGTATGTATTTCACCTTTTGGGTCTTCTCACCTGGTAGACCACCATGAGTTGTCACCCCAAAGTGAGTATGCATTCTCTTTTTCTCACAAAGAACCTAGATCTAATCCACAACTAGTTGGACAAATGATTAGATCTTAATCCAATTCCCACTTCTCTTCACATGTGTGTTCCTTTGTTTGTATGTTTAGTTTTCCATGGGATCTTCATCCTTGGGACTTGATCAACGCCCTTGATCTTTGTTATTCCATCTTGGTAGGATAAGTGCATTTAGACCCTCCTCTCGACATGCATGGCTATTTTAGTGTGAGTTTGAAGCAAGTTCATCCTCTCAATAAATTGGGGGCTAAATGTACCATAGAAAAATGACCCTTTGACATTTTCATGGTCTTTAAGTCCTTTCTCTCATGATGTATGGTCTATTTTTCTTTGATTTAATGTTGCAAAGTAACTTCTACATTCACATTAGGCCCTAAACATTCAAATTATTACATCTTGTGAAGGTTTTGTGAAGTGTCATAAAACATTTCTACACTTTTATAGACTCTTTTCATTACAATTCAGCTAAAAATCACCTTTTCATCACTTATCAAGTCCTATTTTGAAGTGTTGTAAAGTCTTGTAACAAGATTTCATACTTTTCTAGGCTTGATTTCACTATTCACACCTTTCTTATGCTTTATTTGACCCCTTTATTCCCTTATAAGGCTTAATTAAGTGTATTTTTGAATCTAAACCTAACAAATAACATTAAATGTAACTTAATTCCTGACACCCACTTTCAAGTCCAAGGTGGGACCCATTTTCCATGGGTGGCGAATGAGTCCCTCTTGGCTCCAAATTTAAAATATTTCAAATTTTTTGTTGAGTTTTTATTCAAAATTACCTTATGTTAGCCTTTGATGAGGTATCATTGGGTTACTAAGGCACAAGAGTGTATAAATAGGTGTTTTTACATCCATTTCAACCACCATTCACCCATTCATTTACTAATTCATCAAAGAATTCAATCATCCATTCAAGCACTTGGCATCATTCAATCAAGCATCTTGGAGCAGCCATTGACATATCGTCAAATTTCTTCAACAAGGTTGTGGTGAGTTTAGGACATTTGCATGTTGTTTATTCATTTGTCCTTGTTCATTTCATTTCATCTCTTCATTAAGTGTTTGATTACCAAAGTGGGATATGACCAAAGAAAATACCTATAGCCTAACCCTTAACCATTTTTCCCTTTTTGTATGAGTGTGTGGATACTTGTGTATGCATATTTATCAAGAAATTAGGTGTTAAAAGGTGGTCAAGAATTCAACAAAGCATTTCAAGTCAAATCAACCCTATTTCAAGCTTGGAGACAACCTATATTTTGCTTTCTACAAATTTAACTCCATCAACCCAACAAGAAGACAAGTCTAAATCTGGTGCTACAACATTGGTCCCTGATTTCACAAAATTTTGGGAGAGTATTGATTCACCATCAGCGGTGAATGAGTCCCACTTTATGGATGAAAATTTATATTTTGTCATATTCTAGATCCCAACACTCAGAAACTAGTTTCAGGAGTTTTGATAAGAAGCAGGACTAATTCACCATCAATGGCGAATGAATCTCACTGGTGATTTTCAGTGATTTTTTCTAGTATTTAGGACACTCTAAATTCTTCATTCCTTGCTCAGGGGCACTCTGATTCAACCTTCTCCATTTCTGTCTTGCATTTTTTCATACTTTAGTTTATGCATGTATATCACATTATGTTTTCAAACATTGCATACATCTTAGATTTTGCATTCATAATCAATCAATCAATCCATTTAGTTGCATTTAGATCATCTCATTTAGTCTTAATTACATCACACATTTCCTAATTTGAGTGAACCAACCTAGATTACGAGTGAGGTTTATCTCTCTCCTTTTAGGTGAAACATCCTAAGAGTGTAAGAGTAGTCTATAAACCTCATTCACAAAAAAATCTATGGTTCAAGAACTAATAAAAATTCAATTTGGGGTGGGGCCCTAGCTTGGTTGGTCATGAGGTCTATTCTCCCCCACCCCCGTGGTACCGAAGGGAATGTCATGCTAGCGTTGTCAGTCACATTAAAAAGTTTACCATGCACACTTTAATTTATAGGGGGTCGTGCTACCCGATTCTTGTAGTCTAAAAATGATAATAAAACTTCCAACTTTCTTCTGAAACACTAATATATAAGTATGCCAAAACTTGAGTTGTGCATGAAACAACTTGTTCATTTGATCATATTGTGTGTCCAAGTTCAATAGTATAGGTTTTTTAAATCAATTTGATGCACCGAATTATTAGCCCTAGGTTTCATTTCATGTTTCATTTACCAATTTCCTCATTATACATTAGTAGAATAGGTTAAATTAGTTGAAGTCCCAAGGGAACTATCCCTCTCTAGAGATTCACTACAAGCTATGGGAAACCCACAAGCCCTAGAGTGTTTCCATGTTTCACTAGATTGTTGAGTCAAGCACTTGGAAAGGGTACAAATCCATGTGACAACAAGTATAAGGTGTTGTGTGATGGAATAGGGAATGTTGCAACACCCTTTAAAAACTAGTTCAATCCCTCTTTAAAATACACATAGGGATTACATCAAACAATTGGAAGTATTGCTCATAAAACAAGAAAACTTGGTTTGCATTTGCAAACTTGATATTGCCATGTAAAAACAAAGGATTACAAAATATTTTTAGTTAAAAAAGGAATAATTGAAAGAAACATATTTCCACTTAATACTTGCAATAACCCTCTTAAAACTCTCTCACAATTGATTCTTCAAACAACATAGAAATTGAAAACAATCCAACACAGTCTTGGTTTGCAACTTGCAACCAATGCTATGCTTCAAAGAAAAATATTATTACAATTTTTCTTTCAATCACAAAGGACTGATAAAAATTAATGAAACCCCATAAAAATATCACATAAGCCAATGAAATACATTGAAAAAAATTCTCATGCTAAAACTATGCAAGCTCCTAGAAATCTATGCGCTTTGCAACACCTCTATTCCACCTACAACTCCTGTAACTTCTCATTGAAAGACTTGGCACTCTATTTGTTGTTATCAATCACTTCAAACTACAATAAAAAACTTTCCAAACCTTCAAAACTAGGAACTGAATTCATGTATTTCCCCCCTTCTACAAGTAGACTTATGTCTCACAATCTTCAATTATGCAACTTGCAACAAACAAACACAACACTCAACAAGTTCTAACCATGAACTTCCAATCTATTTTCTACTATAAATAGCTCTTCACACCTACAACATACAACAAAAAACAACCTCCATGGGATGATACAATCTCTCTCAAACTCCCTTTCAACTTCTCATTAAAATTGAAAGCTATATGAAGAAAAATGCCTTCATAACTCCCTGCCAAAATTTCATTTAATTTCATTTTCTTCAAATTCCCCTTTCCTAAAATTGGAATGATTGCTATCATATAGCTGAACTAAAAACATAAATTAAAACATAAAATAATTTTTAATAAATAAATCCAATTGATTTTTTCATTCCACAAAAGTTGGTAGTTATGTTTGGCTGCTCCTACTAGAAAAGAAAATCTAAGAAAAAGTAGACCTAGGTACCCACCTCCATAACTCCTATTTTTTAAGGATTCTACATAATTTTTTTAGAACACCTTTATTTCATATCCCAATGCCTATCTCTCTTTTCTTGGCATTTTTGAATTCAAATTGCTTTAAAATTGCAATTTTGCATTATTTGCACTATGCCAATTTTGACCATTTCAAAATGATCTTGAATATACAAGAAATTCACCAAGATGAAATGAAATTCAACATCCCTCACATGAAATTGAAATTCATCTCACAACCTCACCAAAAATCAAATGCAAATTCAAATTCGAATTTATTTTGGTTAATGTAGGATAGCTTGTCAACTATGGATGTTCTTACATCAAACACCCACAGTAAGAAATATTTTGTGAATATGGATTCAAAAAATGGAGTTGGGTGGTACTACCACCCTTTCAGATTGCAAAAAATCTATAGAATACTTCATCACTGAACCTGGTACCTCTAATAATCTCCTATTCCTCCTCTTCCAACATCTTTCCAGAACATTCACCATCCTCCAATAGCCCTACATTTCAATATTCTCTCCTTTTGTCGACTTGTATCCACTATTTATCATCTTCCTCCTAATTATAGACATTTTATTGTCTCCTCTTGTGGGAATTGACTGACTACCTCCACCAAAATGTACCTACACGAAACCTTGCAACGCCATACAAATGCTCTACATTCGACACTTCACTAGCAATCTCTAATTGAGCCATTTCATTTGAATTCACTAAATCATTAGACCAATCATAAAAATAATTAAAAACAAAAGGTTTTACCTTCTCATTACTTTCTGTAATATCATTCTCAACCTCATCAAGGCATTCATCAAAATCTGATTTCACCTCATTACCTTTTGCTACAATCTTCTCTCCACCTTCCATCAACACTTTCCATTCCTCTTCTACCGCTGAAATATTTTCATCTACATAAGATGCACTCTCATCTTCATCATAAAAATGAAACATATTATTCATTACCTCTTTCTCTTCAAAAGTTTCTTCACCATTTCCTATTGCCATATCTTCTTCACCTTCACTCTTAGCCACACTTTCATTTTCCATTACTTTCAAGTCTTCCATAGGACACTCATCATCTTTAATCATTGCTACACTTTCCTTTTATTTTCCCTCTTCATCCTTTTGAACAACGATTTCCACATTTTCCTTTTCATATTTCTTCCCTATACAAAAAGTTTCACTTGCAAACATATCAATACCAAAAGAGCAATAAGATTCAACCCTTCCCATTTTATTTTCCTTTTCTATCCTTATTATCTTCTACAACTTTTTTTGCCACTTTTGCTTGCCTATCTTTCTAAGGATTCAAAACATATTATTCCCCATCCTTTATGATGCTATATGTATTCTTCCTACCATCATTCAGAGCTTTTCGATCATACAACCATGGTCTACCCAACAAAACATGGCATATATCCATAGGTACTATATCACATAAAATCACATCCTTATATTTGTGAATTTGAAAATCAACAAAACATTGCTCACTTACCCATATTTAGAAATCTCCTTGCAACCAAGAAATGTAGTATGGGATAGGATGCTTGATTCTTTTCAATTTCAACTTGTCTACCATCTCTTCAGATACAATATTATTGGTGCTACCATTGTCCATAATGACTTTGCAACATTTCCCAGTCACTTTACACTTTGTTCAAACTAAATTACTCTTATGGACGAGCTCTTGATTCTCCGTTTTTGGCTCTAGAAATTATTTCTTCATCACAAAACATTCTCTTGGCTTCTAGGAATTTTTTGCAAACACTTTTCCACACTCTCTACCTGTAGGTCCTGGTGCAAACTGCCTCACATCAGTGCTTCTACTTGCACACTCAAGAGAAACTAGCTCTTATACCACCAATGAAGGTAAAAACTCAACCTTTCAAGAGCAAAAACACATTCTATAATACCATTGATGCAATAAGGAAGGCTATAACATGCTTCAAAAATTACTTCAATCCCTCTTGAAAATTCGCATAGGCATTACATCAAATAGTTGGATGTATTGCTCATAAAACAAGAAAACTTGCTTTGCACTTGCAAACTTGATATTGCAATGTAAAAACAAAGGATTATAGAAAAAATTCAGTCAATAAGGAGCTGATGGAAAGAAACATATTTCTATTTAATACCAACAATACCACTCTTAAAACTCTCTAAGAATCAATTCTTCAAACAATGTAGAAATTGCAAACAATCCAACACAATCATGGTTTGCAACTTGCAATCATTGCTATGCTTCAAAGAAAAATATTATTCCAACTTATTTTTTAGTCACAAAGGACTGATAAACATCAATAAAACCTGATAAAAATATCACATAAGCTAATGAAATGCATTGAAAACCATTCTCATTCTAAAACTATGTGAGCTCCCATAAATCTATGCACTCTCTAGCCCCTCTATTCCACCCGCAACTCATGTAACTTCTCATTGAAAGGCCTCACTCATTTTTTGTTATCAATCACTCCAAAATTTTAATAAACAACATTTCAAACCCGCAAAATTGAGAACTAAACTCATGTTTTTTCTCCCTTCTATAAGTAGACTTATGTCTCACAATCTTTAGTTATACAACCTGCAACAAATAATCACAACACTCAACAAGTTCTAACCATGAACTTCCAATCTATTTTATGTTGCAAATAGCTCCTCACACCTACAACATAGAGCAAAAAGAAACTCCATGGGATGCTACAACCTCTCTCTAAATCCCTTTCAACTTCTCCTCCAATAATCTGAAAGCTATAGGAAGAAAAATGCCTTCATAACTCCATGTCAAAATGAAATATCATTTCTTTTCCTTTAAATTCCCCTTTCCCTAAATTGGAATGACCCCTATCATGTAACTACATCAAAAAAATAAATTAAAACATAAAATAATGTTAAAAATTAAATCCAATTGATTCCTCCATTCCGTAAAATTTGGGAGTTACATTTGACCACTCCTCCACTAGCTCTTAAAAAATAAAATCCCAAAAAAATGGGCACCCACCTCCACAACTCCTATTTTTTAAGGATTTTAAATATTTTTATAAAAACACCTTTATTTCATATCCTAATTCCTATAATGATTTTCTTGTCATTTTTGAATTCAAATTGCATTAAAATTGTAATTTTGCATTATTTGCACTATGCCAATTTTGACCATTTCAAAATGATCTTCAATACACATGAAATTCAAAATCATCTCACAACCTCACCAAAATTCAAATGCAAATTCAAATTCAAATTAATTTTGGTTGATGTAGGATATCCTATCAACCAAAAGGAATTTAAGCCCTATTTTGTGGCTTTCTAGATAATCATTTAATGTTCACTTCTACACTTGAGTTAGGATGTCAGAACATGAAGGTGTATAGTTCATACGATAACTAGGTTCCCAATGCAAGTTGATGCACATTAAACACTTGAAAGGAGATAAATACTTAATTGATTTTTTTCAAAACTGTTATTAGTGTTTTCTTGGTAAAAATTTTGGGCATGATAGGATTGACTAAGGAGAACATGACTCTTTCTTAGGAAGTTCTCAAATAATATTTATAAATACCATTTTTTGAGATTTAGATTATAGAGATAAACAAATTAATTCCAACTATAGGTCTAGACTAGTTTATTTTTTTAGCTATAGATTCAATTCTACATACTAGTACACTTACACAAGTACAAAGATCTATTCTATATACATATAACTAAATTATAATATAGCATAATTCATTTACAAATTTTAATATGATAATACAATACCATAATTTCATCATATTGGTAAATCATTTTCTAAGAGCATTTGCTACTATCAAATTTAATTTTTAAATTTAGAGTTATATATATAGCTGCTCCAATCAAGTTAGCTAAATTTTTCTCCCAATACCCCTTATAATAGTAGGGAAATTCTTCATGCCCTACTATTCAACAAGGGTCATTAGGAGCATCCATGGTTGACTAACAATCTTGCATCGACAAAAATATTTAATTTTTATTTTTTCTTTAGTTTGGTCTTTGGATATTGTAGGTGAATACATTTATGTAATAAGGCCTAAAATATTTCATAATAATTTGGTCAAGTTGTTATGACAGATAATTTATTGTTCCTAAACTTTTTTATGAAAAACTTTGACACCAAGGAGCAAGTGGTTTGGATTTTTCTATTCCCGAGCTTCCATTTGTGAGGAAGTGGTTGCTTTCTCTCAGATTATCATGGATGGGCGTTAAATTTTATTTTATTTTTATAATTTAATGATTTTAAATTTACCTTTGAAAAAATATTTTCTATTTCTTGGAATAGAAAATTGGGAGTTACAAGAAAGGTCTGAAGGAGTTAACTTATATGCTTTATTTTGGTCATTTTTCAAGGGTTGTTGCTACCAAATTGATGTTGTTCTTCCCAGACATGGATTTTTGAGGCAAGAAGGTAGAATATATAGTTTTACAAGTCTAAGAGAGTTATGAGATAGAAAGTGAATATTAATTATAAGGTTGAAGGTGGATTCATCCACAAATTGAAGATTGCAAGTGTAGTTTTTTGAGGAAAGAAGGTAGAATATATAGTTTTACAGATCTAAGAGAGTTATGAGATAGAAATTGAAGATTAATTCCATGGTTGAAGGTGGATTCATCCACAAATTGAAGATTGCAAGTGTAGTTTTTTGTTGTTTGAAGTTTGCAGTGAATGAGAGAAATTACAACTATGTTTGCTTAGTAGTTTCATATTTAAAATATTATTATAATTTTCTTTTATTTTTTGTATATTAGTCCTATTGACTATAATATCTAATATAATTAGATATATGGATGTTTGTAATCCATTTGCACAAGTTTGAATTAATGGAAATTGCTTCATAGTTATTGTTTTACATTAAAATCTCTACTATATGTTGAATGGTTTTTTAGAGAGGATTTTATAGTTGGATTTAGAGAGTATGCCCTCTTCAAAGGTTGAGTTTTTACTTCATCAATGGTATCAATGCTAGTGTTCCTGAGTGTGCAAGAAGAAGTGTTGATTGGAGGTAGTTTACAATAGGACCTAGGGGTGGAATGTGTGTGGTGTGTAGATAGATCATCAAGTGTGAGGTAGTCTATACCTAAGAGGTTGAATTTTGAGAGTTCTTGAAAACTGTTTGATGAAATGACAAAGAAGAAAGGAAAAAACAATTATAGTTGTCTATACAGGTGAAGAGGATGGAGAAAATATTGTAGAAGTATGCTTTGAGGATAACATGAAGGAAGATGGTGAGATTGTAGTAGATGATGAGAAGCAAAAAGAAAGTGTAACAATCAAAGAGGAAAATATTGTTTCAACAACAGATGAGTGTCCTTTAGAGGAATTGAAAGTATTGGATAATGAAAGTGCAGGTGGGAGTGAAGGTGAAGTAGATATGGCAGAAAATAGTGGTGATAAAAAGGTTGTAGAGAAAGAGGTAATGCATAGTATTTTTCATTTTCATGATGGAGATGAGAGTGGATTTGATGTAGATGAAAGAATTGCAACAAAGGATAATATTGATTCATATTTTTGTTAAATTTCAGAAGGATTATGATTGGTATAATTTGAATAAGTTGGTTCAAAAAGAGTTTTCTAGTGATGTTTGGTATGTAGAAGATTTGTTTGGTGTTGAAAAGTTTAGTGCAGGTCCATTTTGGTGGAGGTGGTTGGGCTATGGTGGCTTGAATCCCATAATATTGGAAGAGAGTGTGAACTATATTTGGTGGAGGTTGTTGGTTTATGGTGGAGATGAATCCACATTGAAGATGTTGAGGGTAGAGAAGAATTATCAAAGGAGAAGGATACTTGTTCTTGCTAGGTGCTATAAGACAAGAAAGAAGAACTCATTTGCATTGACAAATTCAATAATGGATTTTGTTGAAGGTTGTTTACAATCTGAAAAAATAGTCGTACCACGAAACTCACTTTTGTGAGACAAAGCTCTCAAAACTTTACTACCTTGGGTGATTGATGTAGGAGAATCTATGGTTGAATAACAATATTGCATCAACCAAAAAATATTTAATTTTAATTTTTACTTTAGTTTGGTATTTTCAAATTGTAGCATATGTGCAGGATCATGATGGGCCAAAAAGTGGCGATATGATGGGTATGTGTTGGGTATGTGGCTGATGACTTTTTTTTCACCCAAAATTGATGAAATGAAAAGGGTTTGTAAAGGAGATTCTCATATTTCCACTAATATGAATTATTCTTTAGTTTGAATTTATTAAATAATTATTATTCATTTTCTATTTGAATTACAACTAAAGTTATGATTGATAGGCTGATTGAAAACAATCTATAGCTTTCAAATGGTATCACATTTTTTGAATCCAAAACATGTGTCACATTCTATGCCTCACATACTATATGATTAAAAAATTAAATTGAATTTCATGAATTTTTGACCAATTTAAGGTGGTTAGACATATGAATTTTTTATATTTTTAAAAAGTTGCAATAAAGAATTCATAATTAATTATTTACTTGAAAAAAATTACAAAAAAATATGCATCACATCTGGACATGAGCCCTCTACTTATATCTAAAATATTATAATTAAAAATATTATCATTTTATTTTGGTTAGGGTGGTCAGACAACACCTACTTATTTTTTCCCTCAAATTTAAGTACTACTGCATTGAAATTTCAAATTTTCACCAAATAGATTTAAAAAAAAAAAAAAAACCTAGTAGTTTAGAAACTACATTCAATTTTCTACAGATTATATTCTTACATATTTTTGAAATAATATAGATAACTTATTCAAATTTTTACGTGAAGTTGCTTAACTCTAATTTGCCACTTAAGGGCTTGTTTTTTCCATGATGATACTACACATACCCTGTAGGTGCATAAACTTTTATAATAAGCCATAAAATATTTGATAAATATTTGGTCAAGTTGTTATGTTGAAATTTTACAGTGTTTTGGATTCATTTTTGTGGAATTTTCAATGAAAAATCTTCAAATATGTCTTCTTGGGCATGGAATTTGGGGAGTTATAAGTTATGATAGATAATTTATTATTCCTAAAACTTTTTATGAAGAATTTGGATGCCCAAGAGCAAGTGGTTTGGATTTCTCTATTCTGGGGCTCCTATTTGTGAGGAAGTAGATATTTATTCTTGGCCAATCATAGATGGAGGTTACAAAAATATGATATTTAGAATTTAGTGATTTTAAATTTATTTTTGAAAGAATATTTTCCATTTCTTGGAATAGAAAATTGGGAGCTACAAGAAAGGAAGAAAGGTGTGAAGGAGTTAATTTATATTCTTTACTTTGGTCATTTTTAGGGTTTGTTGCTACCAAGTTGACGCTAGGTATGGATTTCTTAGGAAAGAAGGTAGAATCCATGATTTTATAGGTCTAAGAGAGTTATGAGACAATGGATGGAAGATTAATTCTATGGTTGAAGTTCGATTCATCCACAGGTTGAAGATTGCAAGTGCATAATTTTGTTGTTTGAAGTTTGCAATGAAGGGAGAGAAATTGTAATTATGTTTGCATTGTAGTTTCATATTAAAAATTTGATTATAATTTATTTTTTCTATTATATATTAGGCCTATTAACTATAATAATTGTAACTATTTTTTCTTAGTAGTTTCATATTTTTTTGATAAAGGAAAAAACATGTTTTATAGGGACCCAAAACCACAAAGTATACAAAAAATAAAAAGATTTAAGTGTTAATAAATCCAAAACAAAAAGGCTATGAAAAGAAAAGATACAAGAAAACATAGAAGCCCCCAACCCAAGGCTAGCAAGGGCCACCAAAAAATCCCTACCAAAAAAATAGCAACAGAAACAACCCTCAACTATCCTAAGGAGTTTAGAGCATCAACAGCCTAAGGTTTGAGAATGTGCATGTCCTGGGTACACTTTTTTAGGGCCTGAACCATATGGGGTGTAGCAAGCACCTTCCTCTTTAGGTTAGCTCTCATCCTCTTCGAAATTCTAGCATCCTTAGTCCTACTTTTGTCCTTTTCAGCTTCCAAATCCATGATCAGAGATCCCTGTTGTGTTTTTTCCAATTGCTCAGTCATAGCATTGATGATAATGGCATTATGTTTCACCATTTTGTGGTTGTGCTCCACCATAGTTTTCATGATGTCTTTTATTTTACCAATTTCAACTTCCAGGCACTTAACCTTACCTTCATTATCCTTAGCCTCCATTATCATTTTATCCTCATTCCTCCCTCCCTCCATAGTATTAAGGGAGCTGACTTTAACTTCCAAATCCTCCAACTAGTTGTTGAGGGTGCTTGTTTCTGAGGTTAAGGTCCTTAATTTCATGGAAGGCCCACTTCATGATTCTAAAGTAATTTACTGGGTGGAGAGGCTAAGGCATTGAATATCGAGTAATAATCAAAACATGAAGAATGAGTAGAATGCATAGAGGTCTATTGCGAGTTAGGCTCAGGTGATAAAGGGAAACCCTAGCCAAAAGAGTGTGGAAGAAGTTTTGAAGATTGATGTAAATGAGGAAATCAAAGTCGGTAAGGCAATTCTGAGGGACTTTGCCTTCATATTCCATTTTTTGGTCATACTCCTAATTGAGCTTTGGTTAAGAGATGAATTCAAGCATAATCAGAAATAGAAGTTTTGATAAGGTTCTTGCCGAAAGGCTTCTTTGTGGTAGTCTTTGCAAATGAGTAGATGAAAAGCAGGTTATGGAGGGGAGCCTTTTGTTCATGGATGTCAAATCTCTATACATGTAGCCCTAAAATAAAAACTTCAATCCAACAAAATTGCAGCCATATGACTAGCCTGTGTGGGTCAGGCTCTACAATCTTCCAGTGGAATACTAGATTGGAGATTGTTTAGAAAAAAATGGTCAATCCTTGGGAATGCTAATGGAGATTGATATGGGTATCTTAGATGGTGATCTCTACAAATATGCCAGATTGAACATTACGGTGATTGAAACCATTCCTCAGAGGATTTTTTTGTTGGTAAATGGGAATCACTGGTCACAAGAACTTGAAATTAAGGACACAAAGATGTACTACATTAAGTGTGGCAAGCGAGATCACAAGGCTTCAAAATGTAGCAAAGGAATGAAGGAAGGCTAGAGAATGAAGCAACAAGAGAACCATTCTTCCCCTACTCCCAGGCCCACCCCGACTGTCACAACTGAGTTGGATACCCAAAGGGGAGAAACTTTGAATTGTGTTATGGACTTGGCAGATCTAGCTATTCCCTCTAAGACAGTGCAAGAAGGTAAGTGTGTGGACAACACTAAGCCGATGTCTCCACCCTTGGAGTGGAGTTGAGAGTTGAAGGGAAATGATGGTGTTGAGGTTGCCTCCTTGGAAAGTGAGGATCTAGATTCAAATGTTGACCCAGATGATGAGTTGGATGTAATTGAGGAAAGATACATATCTCAATCAGTGGTAAAACAACTAGGTTTGGGAAAAGTCAGCACATCTGGCAACCCCCAAGGTAGGAAGTCCTTCAAGTAGTTGAGGGAAGAGGAGGCTGCTGCAAAGTACACCAATATCACCAAATTTCTAAGTACCAAGGGAGGCATCCCCTCCCTTAGGAAGCAATGAAGATCACAACCTAGAATGTTAAGGGCTAAAGGCCCCTAACAAGTGATGCCTAGTGAAGCATCATATTCACAAGCAACATAGTTACTACAAGAAACAAAATTTTCTCGAGAAGATGGATCAAAGTTTTTGAAATATTGTCATTACTGGAATGGGTGATTTCAGAATTTTTGGGGCTTTGTGGGGGATTTAGGAATTTTGTAGAAGTTGGTTGAGGTTACGATGGATGTCATGAACTCTTCATCAAACTGGATGGTAGCAAAGGCTTACGACCTAGGCGTCAATTGTCATTTCCTAATCATTAACATCTATGGGCCAATAAAAATAGTAGATAAGGCCTCCCTTTGGGATTCAGTGTTGAGTTTTTCCCATCCTCATCTAAGGGGAAGATTGATCATCGGTGGTGATGTTAATGCCATATTGGATATTTCTGAGAAAAGTGGAGGTCTCAGAAGTGTTTCGCAATCAACCTTGGATTTTAGGAGCTTCGTGGAAGAGGCTAGTTTGGTGGACTACCCAACTGAAAATGGTATCTTCACTTGGACCAATAGACACAAATACTTTACTTTAATCACTGAGAGACTGGATAGATTCCTGGTCTCACTACTTTGGTACAATTCTGGGATGTAGGTGTTGGCTATCATAATGCCCATTTCCATTTCAGATCATTTCCTAGCGGATTTGAACATAATTGGATGGAAAGAAATGTTGAAGACCAGTTTCAAATTTTAAAATATGTGGTGGTGGGATCTTAGGTTACTTGGATTGCTGGAAAGTTGATGGAAGGAAGCTAAGGTGGGAGGATCAATCAGTCTCAAATTAGTGAGGAAACTTCAGTTTATAAAGCATAAGATCAAATACTGGAACAAAGAGAAGTTTAAAAATATTTTAGTAGAAAAAGCAGATGTGGAGAGTGAGTTTGAAGCACTTAATGAGAAATTCATCAGGGTCGACATGAGGAATGAGGAATTTCTCAAAGAGAAAGAGTTGAAAATGAAGCTGGCCAAACTCCTGAAGAGGGAGGAAATATAATGGCAAGATAAATCTTGGGAAGTTTGGTTAAGTGAGGGTGATTCCAACTCCAAATTCTTCCACACTTTAGTGCTAGCTAGGAGAGTTCCAAATAAGATAGAAGAAATTAAAACTATTGATGGTCACTCTATGTGTGGTGGGGTAGAGGTTGGTAAGGCTGCATTTGATTTCTTAAAACATCTACTTGGTGGGAAGGCTCAACAAGAGGTAGGTGATGGATTCCTTGACTTAATAATTCATCAGGTTAGTGAAATTGATAATAAAATTTTGTGTGGATCAGTCTCCCAAGAAGAGATTAGGACCACTTTATTCTAGTTGCATCTTGATAAAACATTGGGACCTGATGGGTTCATGACAAGGTTCTTCCAGATGTGTTGGAGCTTCATGGGGGAGGATTTTCGGAGGCTTGTTGAGGATTTCCATAAGTCCAAGAAGTTTGTAAAGGATTTGAATAATTCAGTGATTGCTTTGGTCCCAAAAAATCCTAAATGTCATTCCTTTAGTGATTATAGGCCCATCTCACTTTGTAATACCATCTATAAGGTGGTCGCCAAAGTGCTAGCCAATAGACTCAAATTGGTATTAGGGAAGATAATATCCATTGAGTAGAATGGCTTTGTCCCTAGTTGGGAGATCACAAATAGCATCTTGCTTATCAATGATGTTGTTCATACTCTTAAATCAAGTAGGAAGGAGGGAATGATAATCAAATTGAATGTTTGCAAGGAATATGATAAAGTGTGTTGTGACTTCCTTCTAAAGGTCATGAAAAAATATGGGGTTCAATAGTCACTGGTGTGATCTTATCACTCATTGCATGTCCTCTTTCTAGTTTTTGGTCTTGGTTAACAGATCTCTGCATAGTTTTTTTCAAGCCACTAATGGCCTCAGACAAGGTGACCCTATATCACCATTCTTATTTGTGATCATGGTTGAATCTCTCAGTTGTACCATCAATAGGAGAAGCCAACGTTTGGATTGGATGGGGGTGTGGGTGGCACTGAATGTTGATCTAGTCACTCATTCTCAATTTGCAAATGACACCACCTTGCTTGGTGAGGTGAGCATTAGGGAAGCTAGATGCATCAAGGAGGTGCTCACCGAGTATGAAGCATAGTTAGGAAAAAATATGAACAGGGATTTAAGTTGTGTGTGTACCTCAACAAAAGGCTTTGGTTGCAGTAGGCCATCATTGCAATCTTGGGGTTCCAAGAGGGGAAGCTTCCAATAAAATTCCTTGGTGTGCAAATATTCAAAGGGGTGTGCAAAGCTAAACACTGGAAGGATGTGATAAGAAAATGTAGGAACAATGCAATGGCGTGGAAGAATAATTGACTTACATTGGCTAGGAGGATCACAATGGCAAAAGTGGTCCTATCAGTGATTCCAATTTATACATTGTCATGCTATGAAGCCCTTGCAATGGTGGATAAAGTCCTAAAAAAGCTCCTATGGGAGGGTTTGAAAACTAACAAGAAGATACTACTTATTGGTAGGGACGCAACTTGTAAATCAAAAGAAGATGGTGGGGCTAGTTTGTGCAAGATTAGATTGCAAAACACTTCCTTGGGTGTCAAACTTGTATGGAAGATGTATAGGTACCCTAAGAAGTAGTGGTACCGTATATTGTAGGATAAGTACTTGGATAACATGGAACCTTTGAGAATTTTAATAGTAGAAAACATTGAAGGTGGTTCAATGGTTTGGAAATATATTACAAACTACAAGTCCTTGATCACTAGTCACTTATTCTGGAGAATTGGGAATGGTTGGCAAGATTTGTTTTGGTCGGACTCATGGGACAACTACAAAATTTTGACAGAGTTGTTCGCTTTGGATCAATTCATGGGTAGGCTATAGGCGGAGTTTGGTGACAAGGTGACAGATTATATTTGGTGGGAAGAAGACTCATTGGGCAGACATTCCAAATAGATTGATGTTGGCACCTTTCCTTTTCCACAAGAATTGAAATGAGTTGTAACTCGAGAATTAAGCAACAGGATGATCAACCTGAGCAATAGAGAGGATTAAATAATTTGGCATGGGGCTACATCTGGTGAGTACTTGGCCAAATTGGGCTATGGTCTTCAAACCGCACAAGGAAAGGAAAAGAACTAGATGGCTACCCTTTGCTAGAAGCATGAAGTGTTGCCCAAATCAAGGGCATTTCTTTAGGTAGCCTTACATCAACAATGCTTAACTAGTGAAAGATTAAAAATAATTGGGATTTCAAGGCCATCTAGATGTGTTCTTTGTGAGCAAGTGGAGGAAGGAGTGGATCATTTATTTCTATCATGTTTGGTGGCTGCCTCTTGCTGGGATTGGTTGTAGGGGATATTTTGGTACCAGTGTCCAAGACACTTCAAGCTTTGGGATTTCTTAGCCAATTGGCCAATAGCAAGCAAGAATGGTTATTGGTATGGGATTTGGATAATGGTGCCTTCTTTGGTTTTTTGTCACATATGGAAGGAGAGGAATAGGTGAATCTTCAGGGAGGAATCCCCTAAGTTTCAAACAACTCATTACAAAGATCCAAGGTGCAATCGTTGAGACACCAAATAATAGAACCAATATTGGTTCTAATTCAAAATTTTCAAGATGGAATGAAGAAATTCAGAAGGCCTGGAATGATCTCAAAATTCCTAAGTCCACAACACTTAGAGCAAGAAAGGTCAACAAGAAAGAAGTACATTGGGTACATCCGGTTCAGTTAAAATGGAAGCTAAACTTTGACAAGTGTTGACAAAGGAAATTGTGGCTGAGTAGGGGTTGGTTGTATAATTAGAGACACAAGTGGTAAGTGTGTTTGGGCTACATCGAAGAATTTGGGTGTTTTCTCTAACAATATTGCTGAGTTGGAGGCTTTGTGGTTAGGCTTAAAGTTGTGCATCCAATATGGCATAGACACAGTGGAAAATGAGGGGGATTCATAGTTGTGTGTATAGGAAATCACATCAGGAAAACTGCCAAATTGGAGAATTGGCAATTGGATTGTGCTAGTTAAGGAGCTCCTAGGTAAGCTTAACAATTTTTCCCTAGTGCATGTCTATAGGGAAGATAACAAAGCCATTAATTTTTTAGCGAATTGGGGAGTATACCAAGATGATCGGGTGATAGCCGACTCTTCCACAAAGCGTTGCCCAGGATTGGAGGAAATCATTGATCAAGATCTTTCTAGGATATGGGCAGATATCCTCTATGATGCCTCAAGCCCATGAATGGATGACTTGTTGTGGGATTCACATGTCTGTAAGTGTTGGAAGTGCTTGGGATTTGGTTTGGATTTAGATTGGATTTGGGTTGTATTTGATGTTTGAATTCGATGGTGAAGGTTGCTCTGGCTATTGGCCATAGATTGTGGCTCTATTGCTATTTATACTCTTGGCCGCTAGTATTCTATGCATTCAAAGTAGATTACGAATTTGGGGCATTTTGCAGTGAGCCAAGATGGTGCACTTTTTTGGTCTAAGTTGCATGTTCTCTGATGAGACACTCGTAGAACAGCATGGCCAAATTTTCTCTACCCATAGCCCAAAGGTGGGAGCTACATTAGTGGATTTGGTGTCGGGGGTGCTTAAGGAGTATTGTCACTAGTGTGATGGGAAGGTGTATGAGACTATGATTGGGCCTTTGGTTGATGTTATTGACTCCCAGGAGAGGAAGCTTGAGTTGTTCAACAGGTTTGTGATGCCTGCTAATGCTCCTGCTATGTCAAATGCAGCTTTGGCATTAGCCATAGAGGGTTTGGTTAGCCATCTTAGGATCTTCTTTGATCCTGCCAACATTGATACTTAAGAGGATGAAGATGAGGTTTATGAAGTCAAAGCTCAACATCAACACAAGGAGGTGTTGAAGAATTTCATGGCAAAACATGTGGGAAGAGTTCAAGGCCATGGTTGTAAATTCCAATATGGATTCCTTCTCCAAATCCATGGACACTAGTTATTCGTGGCTCAGTGCAAACAACCTTGTGAAGGCGTTGGAGGTAGGGAGGTTCTTGGCAGTGATCTATTGCTACCTACTATTGTAAGGGTGGCTTGGTTGGCTTGGGTGTGTATGGTCTTGGTTTCTTGAAGTTGATTGTATTATGGCATGGCTTGCCATAGGGTATTAATGTACTTGGGCATTATCCCCTTTGATAGCACTTATCAATATATA